>JAPYZC010005693.1:0-11662 GCA_030522665.1 Ichneumoninae sp. A BG-2022a | reverse complement strand
AGAAAAATGAACGAATCATTTTCATAAAAAAAAAAGTTTTGTTGCCGGGTAATTTGTTAACCAATTAATTTTTTGATGAATTTGTTAATAACATTTTGCGATCATTATTATGCAAAATTAATCTTCTCAGTACCTTTAGTATATATAATTTTTTTCAGATTTTTACACCATCAAGAAGTACTTGCAATTTCCTCTTATTGTTGTCGAACTTATACGAAGTTAGCGCGCAGCGAGACTCCCTCCTTAACACGTAAATCAATGATATACGGACCGGGACATATTCCCCACTTTTACCCTAACTCCGATACAATTAAACGAACATTTATCATCGAATGAAAAGAGTTTCGTTATTCATCGCTTCCACATCCCTTCGATTTTCACCCCACCGTTCACCCGGTTACCCACTATCCAACGTGGAATATCGCATTTCTGCTTTTCTCGCTAACAAATAACGCGGAAAAAATAAAATAAAACGTATATTGGCAGTAGAGAAACTCCGACGGGGTACTCGCATACCAAAGATCATTTTTCTACTACTCGAGATATCTGAGCTATTCGGGATTTGTCATCCTCACGAAGTTCCCCATTCGGTATTCAAAACATCGTTGTAAGACACGGTTCGAGAATTATTTCACCTACCTACCCGGCAAAGAGAGAAGCGTTGAAGTTCTATCTCCAATATAATGTAACTCCGATACAATTAAACGAACATTTATCATCGAATGAAAAGAGTTTAGTTATTCATCACACGAAGAAAAATAGTTCTGTTTCTCTAACAAAACGTAGATCGTTAATAATTTATTGTTGTGGCAGCAAAAATATTTAGCTGCTACAGCAAAATATTTGTTGCCACAGCAAAATATTTTGTTGTCACTGTGTTAACCCGGTAAATCAGTTACGGTAACAAAATTCTTGTTCTCCCAACAATCTTTTTTTCTCCGTGCACCTCCGCGTCTCTTCGATTTTCAATCTACCGTTCACTCGGTTACCCACTATCCAACGGTGAATACCGCATTTTTGTTTTTCCCGCTAACAAATAACATGAATAAAATAATATAAAATAAGACATTTATTGACAGTAGAGAAACTCCGACGGACTACTCGGATACCAAAGATTCTTTTCGACTACTCGAGATTTCTGAGCTATCCGTGATTTTTCACCGTCAAGAAGTTCCCCATTCGGTATTCAAAACATCGTTGAAAAACTCGGTTTGAGAATTATTTAACCTACCTAACCGGCTAAGAGAGAAGCGTTGAAGTTCTATCTTCAATATAATGTAACTCCGATACAATTAAACGAACATTTATCATCGAATGAAAAGAGTTTCGTTATTCATCACCTCCGCGTCCGTTCGACTTTCACGAACGCTAGCGTTGCCTCGCGTGGGACCGATTCGTTATATTCACATGTCCGCAACACACGTACGATTGGAACGACTCCCTTGGGTATGCGGATCCTCTTCTTCGGCGTAGAATGTTATATCGATATGACATCGAGGTTCTGCTGCAGCTGCTGCTGTACCCAGCATGTGCGAAATGTTGCTCGGATAGGCTGCAAAGCCTCGCGGAATAAACGCAGTCTGTGTGCGAGAATACAATCGGAAAGGCGCTGGTGGTTGTTTTCTCCACTTGCAGTGGCGATCGACGAGGACGGCCGATGGAACGGCGGATAAAGGAAGAGGAGCTTGCATCAGCAGCAGGGGCAGAAACGAGACGACGCGGAAGCCGAAGGGAACCCTCGAGCGTTACCTCCGGGCCATGTCCGGTTAGATTTCCCCGTGGACTCTAATCACGCATCGGTCCGAGGTATTAGCTGCAGAGGCTGCTGTGGTGCGCTCTTCCTCCTGCCGAGCTATCGCTTCGCCAAACTCGATCGCCAAAGGACGATATGTCTCTGGCGTGTTCGACATACACGGGATATGTTTCCTCCGTCGCTTCCTTGCGTGTACCTCCAAAACAGGCACCTGCACGGCGCATCAGCAAAACGACAAAGTGAACTCTCTATATGCGAACACCTCTTGTTTCACCCGACCGCGTAACGGGACGCTTAGTTCTCTACTCTGACACAACAATTGCACCGTCCCACACGGAACAAGTTAATGGGTAATTATTAATTTTTATTTTAAAAATATAGAATTCAACTTACGTCGAATTTTTATATACACTGTAAAAAAATTTCGTGTATTGGAAGCTTTTTTGCATAAACTGATTCTGAAATTTCAAACACATATGCGTTGCAATATTACAGTAAAATGTGTATTTTTAATGGAAATATTTTGCAAATGTCAGGGAAACAATTGCAATTTTAATATATCGTATTATTATTTTTCAATAAAAGTACATTAATGTTCAATTAATGTAAGTAATGTGGAGCAAATTTTATTTTCCGGTATATTAAATTTCCAATTTATTTTTACAGTGTAGGTATAATTACAAGTACACAGGCTGCAGGCAGGCACGCGACAGCCAGGAGCATCTTTCTCTTACCCGAAGGCCATAAAAAAGAGTCGACAAGTCCATGCGCTGGTTCGCTTGACGAATCGCTCGCTTGATAGCTCACGCGCAGGATAATTCAATGTTTGGCTCGCAGGCGCGACTGTTTTAAGCCTATATTCATTCTACCTGTAGACTGCAACACGGACATTTTTGCTCGTTAGTAATTCGAACGTCCCGGCTCGCTCGGTGACTCACAAGGCGATTCCATAGGGCTAAATGAATAACAAACCATTACTTTTTATTTTATGTTGTACCGAATATTTCATGTAAACTGCGCCTCGGGCGGGAGAGCGATCCGAAGAGAGTAATTCAGTGCGGGAGGACAACGGAGTCTCCGTGGATTTCGCGAACTGGACTTTTACTTAACTTTGCCTCGCTGTACCAGAGTTCCCCAAACCCGAGGAATCGCGGAATGTCGAGCTTCCTACCCCTACTTTCGGAGTTTCGTTCAGAAGCGTTCTAAGATCAAATCTACTTCGACATGATCGTTACATCTTGGTCGGAGGTGCAGTTGACAGACTTTCGAGCTGCACACCCAGAAAAATAATTTAGTGGACAGGCGCCCCATAAATAAATATCTATTTAATATAGATAAATATTCATTTAATAAAGTAATATTTATTTAATAAAAATAAATAAACCGAAAACGGTGGATGCGCGGTCAGCGCCCTGCTCCGTTAGTCCTCCAAGTTAAGCAGATTCGTTCGCGGTCAGTACTTGGATAGGTGACCGCTTAGCCGTACGCTGGCTGAAACATCGATCGTTCAGCTAGACGCGCTTTCTTCTGAGACTTTGGTGATTCTGCACTTTACTGAAGGGCAAAAATATCGGACGATTAGTAGAATATGGCCGTTTGTACCGGCACGGGTTTTCTGTAGTTTCCCCGTCTCACCGGCAAATGTGGTACATTGTAGCTAAGTCGGCTACGGACGCGTTGGAAGTCAAGTAGCTTAGCTGAGTGCAGGTAGGGAGGGCTGGGTAGGGAAGTCAGATGGGATTCCGGAAAAACCTACAAGGGTACATGCGGGAAATGGAACAACAAATACAAATACAAAATCATTCTTAATTTAAATAAATATTTATTAAATTTAAGTAAAAATTTATTTAATACAAATAAATATTTATTAAATTTAAGTAAATATTTATCTAATAAATATAAATATTTGTTAAATTTAAGTAAATTTTTATTTGCGGAGTACCCGTCAAATACATAATTTTTCTGGGTGCACAATGATACCATCATCAGAGTCGGGGTAGCGGAGACTGAGTACCACTGCGAGATGGAATCACCTTGCGACCCCCCCCCCCCGCACGGTTATCGGCGTTACACTGTGCGGGGACAAATTGGCAAATCCCCGGAAAGGACCGAAGACTGGTCAATATGAGATCGCGCGATTAGGCATGGATTGACGAGAGCGATTGAACTTTCCGTCGGGCTCACGTGCGAGCTGGTCAGCGGGAGGGTTTTTCCCGAGAGTTCCGAGGCAACATTTCCAATAAACGAGCGAATCCAGCAATCCGTCACCGCGAGAATAACTTTTCTCGAATCCATGACCTATTTCGTCCCGGGGCCTAATAATTTCGATAGCGTCACGTTTATTAATTGAATAGAGTATTTTTCGTGTGTTGCGCGGTCGTGCACCGAAAATATCACCCTCGTAGGCGGGCTTCGCCTGGCCGTTCCCGAGAGGACGCGAACGTCGTTGAAGCGACAAAGCACGAATCGTGTCGTGCCACGAGGGTGATTCTGAGCGTAACAAGAAAGAGACGAGGCGCAAGTTTTTATTGCCTTTTATCTTGAAAGCTCGAGTCTTAAGCTTTTTGCGTTCAGATTAATCAATAATAAATAAATCGCCTTGGGGTAGTGATCCATGGAGGCCTGTGCGTGTCGTCGTTCGTGGGCAATTGAATCGCGTGAGCGTGTGTGTGCGTGTGTGGACGCGGTGTCTAATTTAATACATTCGACCGAGATTGTTCGGGGTTTGTTAATTGGACCTGCGGGATTGGAATATCGTTGCCGGCCGCGTTTTATTGTGATTTTGTTGTCTCGCCGGATTTGTATTTTATTGTTGCTGAGTGTGCGTATGAAGCTGCGAGAACGAGTGAGCGATTGTATGCGTGTGCGTGTGGGTCTTATCAAGCGATTCCTGAGATTTGGGACGAATTAAGATTATTTCTGTGCCACGATCGCGTTGAATTATAAATTGTACAAATTTATGGAATTTTAGGGGACGCAAGTTTTTCGTTGAGTACTTCGGTTTTTCCCCTTTATTTTATTGAAATAAATCGTAAATTTGTTGTGGTTCCCGCAAGCTGGTTTTTGCTTGTGAACTTTATCGTCGAGGGCTGATCTATCCAGCCCTCTCTGGTATAGTCAGCTGCGGCTAGCAGGGCAATTGTCACCCTTTTCGGTCAGAATTTTCTCCGGCGCCTTACGCGCCTGGCGCCAATTCTGAGAGGGAAAAATCAAAGGGGAAAATTGTTTTGGGAAGTGTTCCGCACTGAGGAAAAGAATGGTATTTCCTACTATAACGAAAAGTTCCCAGGGGGGACGTCTATATAGATAGTTTGTGATAGAATATACCTCAATTGATTGAACTACAATTATATTTACAACAATAATTTTTAGTCATTGTCGTAACTATAAAATGTAGACGTCCCCCTTGGGAACTATTTACTATATAAATTTTTCTCAGTGCGGTTGTTGGGAAGTGAAGACTACAAGACATCTGCAATATATTTTTAAACAATAGTAGGGAATTAATCATTAACAGACAAACAGTTATTTGCTACTTCAAAAAGTTGCAATGCCTTCTCTTTTTGAATGTTTTTTTTCTTATTCATTTTATTACTTACCCTTTAAAGATTAGTAGAAAGTTCCTACTAAATTGAAATTTGCATAAATTTGCAATTTATTTATAGTAATAATATTCGTAAAAATAATATTTCATTACAGAAATATTATCGATACTATTATTATTATTATTATTATTAAATAAATAATATAATTGCCTTTCAAATAAATATCTATAGATATATATATTTTTTATATAATCTATGATTAAATAGGTATAATTGTTTCTGCAAAGAAAAAAAAACCTTACTTTGCAGTAGCCATTGATCGGTTTACATAATCAGCGAGAGCTTGCGTAATAGTTTAGAGGTTCGTGTCGAACACAGAGAATGTCGATGCAGAGATATTACGTGATAGGGACTCTCGGATTAGTATTAAATGGCAGGTAAATTTCAATGCATTCGATGCATCTCCGGGTGTACTTGCGAGACGCGGATTGGGTATATAATACCGGGTTCGTCATGGATCCCGTTATTCCATACACCCCTCATTATCGTCAGATATTCAGGCTACGTCTCGGAAGAAAGGAGAATGTGCATCCATCTCGAAGGGGAGACGGTTGGTACTTGGTGCTCCGAAAAGCTTTGGCTGAAGGATCGGGGATGAACACGAACGGATCGTCTCAGAGTCGACGACACCGACGACAAGGAGGAAGAGAGCTTGCAGCTGGCTTACAGGCAATGCGATTCTGATTGGTAGCTATGGAAAAGCGGTGAATAGCATTATATTGTAGCCGCAAACGCGACTCGGGAGTTTCACGCACCGAGTGTTGCACCCGTTATAATCCGGACTCCAATTAGCGATAATTACGACGTCAATTGGGAATGCCTAATGACGGCATTGCTTCGGACGAGGCATCTAGAGGGACAGGATTCCAGAGCGATAATGCGACCCGCAATTTGCATAAATACCAATGCAATACCTGCAGTAACTAGCACCAGCATCGATGCCCTCTATAACTATTCGAAGATGGTTGATCATTAATAACGACTTTTTATTCACTTCTGGCGAGAATTTTCGTATTAAGGATTGCAATAAATTCGGGGTTATTTTATATATTGTTACTTTTTTGTGGAATAAATAAATCGCGAATTTAGTTTTGTGGCGCATATTATTACCGGTCATCTATGTAATGTCGTGTGTCTCGGTCCATCCTCATCTCTATATTCGTTACGATATATATATATAATCGTACTCGATGTTGCCTTGAACCGTCGAGTGACAACATTTTTGTCCAACCTGCATTGCAAAAAGTAGTGATTTTTGGTATTTTTCAACACCGATATAGTTGCTCTACGATGGAGTTCGTAAAAACTCTGGACTATCGTGATCTACGATAACTTTTTTTTCGGTCCGATAAAAACATTTACAGTCTGTCAAGCGCAAATTGTCGTTTTCAAAAAAATGTTCTCGGCCATACATTTCGATGTTCTTTTCTTGCGTTGAGCCCGAATCCGCTAGTAGTTGTGGCCTAAAATGAGAGCGAATTATGCTAATTGTTGAAAACAATGTTTGTTCTTCTTTTCATCAAATCATTCATAAAAGAAATAAACACATGAAGAAGAGTTTTTTTTTTAAGTTTTGCCGGTCCTTGGCAGTTGCTTCTATCGCGTAGAGTTCAGCCCTCCGTCTATTCTATTGTGTAGTTACGCGACCGTAACGACGATCGAACGGTGAATGCGAGGGACGCGCATCAGACCCCTCGTCTCGAATCGGCGATTAAGTAAGAGGAAAACGGCAAGCCCGAACAGCGGGAAAAAACGAGGAAAAGCTGAGGATTGATAGAATCCACGAAGATTACGAATATAACTCGGCACGCACGTAGTAACTCGTCGGAAGTAAAAGCACGCACGTTCGACGGGGAGGCCGACACAGCCGAACAAACATCTGATCAAGCTCCGCGGAATAAATCAGCAGCCCAGATCACGGAGGGATTTCTCAACGCGGGGGTGAAAAAGTTTTCGCGAAGGATATTCCGTCGGACGACGACTATTCGGCTAATCGATCGGGAAATCCGGTCGTTCGCTCCAAAGGCTTTTTAAAAGATTAAGTCTCCCTCGCTGCCTCCCTGCTTTTTATTCGGATATTTTAGAGAAAAAATTTCAGTGACAAAAAGTTATCGTTGAATCGGTGGTAGTTCCAGTATACCCGGTCTTTTCTGGATAGGGGATTTTTTTTTATTTACGCCTATTGAAGCTTACGTAAGCTTTATACGTAAGGGCCCGTATCGTACGAAATGGGAAGGGAGAGAGAATGAGAGAGAGAATCGAGCAAATATCGTTTCGGCGATGTAAAAGAGTCCACTGGACCGAGAAGCTCTTGAGGTCGAACGAGCCCGCAGGGATTCGCGCGCCGTGCCTGGCCATACTGGATAAGAAATCCAAGGGGGATGTGGATATATAAAAGGAACAGCAGAGCAGAAGCTCAGGGAAATCCGCGAGGGCCTAAACCGCTGCTCGACTAACCTACCTAACTACTTTCCTCTCGAATAAATCCCCTTTCGTTTCACTTACACCGTCGCTAACTCTCCAATTTTTTTTCAATTTTACTTTTATAGAATCACCCTTCGTGGGTCTAATAACTGATTAAAATCAGTGGACTCACTGTTTACCTTCAAATTCTAAGGCGAAGAACCCGACAGTGAAAAAATACCGTGTTGGTCAGACGACCGCCCAGCGGCAATAAACGCGAATTACCCATGGGTCTCATGCATAACGAGTCGAGCTTGTCGAGTTACAAGTAATAACTTTCGCGCCGTTTATGCATAACCGTTAGAACTCGGCAACGAAAATACTAAGGTAAATCAAAGGGAAAATTCTAAAAACTACTCCCTGTCAGGCTTTTGAATATAAATCTGGAACATTCTTAGTGATGTTATTTGTTCTTAACGCTAAAACTCATGTATGGGGTGGAAAACCATCCTAGATGATATTCGAAAATTGTGATTTTTGCAAATTGTCGTTACGTTTTGGGCTTCAAGTTTGAACCCCTAAACTTTAATAAAATCACATTTGCCGCATGCCATTCTGTTCCTTATTAAAGAACGAAGAGATTCATGTACGGAAAACCCCATTTACTGCTGATAGGACCCCTGTACCCAGAATAAACGCGTGGGGGTATTTAGTTACAAGGTAGAAAAAATTATGCATAAAGTATAGGTTAAAGATTGACAAGCTTTGCCCTATCGGATATTAGTTGATTCTTGAATTTGAGAATTCCCGAATTTGAGAATTCCCGAATTTGAGAATTAGAATTCCCGAATTTGAGAATTCCCGAATTTGAGAATTCCCGAATTTGAGAATTCCCGAATTTGAGAATTCCCGAATTTGAGAATTCCCGAATTTGAGAGTTCCCGAATTAGAGAGTTCCCGAATTAGAGAGTTCCTGCATTTGAGAGTTCCCGAATTTGAGAGTTCCCGAATTTGAGAGTTCCCGAATTTGAGAGTTCCCGAATTTGAGAGTTCCTGAATTTGTCAAATCCAAATTCCGTAATTCAAGCAATGGCCAATTGTGAAATAAAACTGAAGTTGAACGGATTACAATGGCATAATTTGCGGGTTGGCCCGAATGATGGAATGATCGGTGCTATATCGCAGCTGATGCCGAGTTGTGACCCAGTATCGCTTTTGCCTCAGCTGCAGCAGCGGGTAACGCGACCGTGTAGCTTGTATATAATATATTGCGTAAGCACCGAGGATACACGATACCCGGGAATAGTGTACATACATCAAGTATAGCGTTATACGCAACGAGCGAATGTACGGTATACTGTATAGAGCGAAGGCATTTCGCGTCGGTTCCGCGAGCAACCGATTCATCAACGTTCCAGATACCCCGACGGGGTGCTGCGACTATTCGTCAATTTCACGAGACGTGCACGCTCGATGCACCGGACGAGTCGCCGCTAATATCCGGAGACTACCGGGGAGCGAACGTAACTTCCGCGGGTTACGGAGAAAAGTCTTCGAAGCCGTGTACGTCGTCGCGGCCGGAAACTGGTCGGCCACTATGCTGTACCCTTATTTCTCTACCGGTAACTCTCGCATCCCTTCGACGAGCTCTCATCTATACGCAACACCGCTCTTTCTACGTTGAAAACTCGATAAACTTTCCCGACGTCTGTCACCGCGAATTACGACAACTGAGGGGAGACGTTTACGACGTTTTCCACTCACCTATATACGACATCACCGGTGCAGAAAGTGAGATTAAATTTTCCACTTTATTCTCGCGCTTATTTTTTTTTCTCTTTTTTTTGCACCTGCAACGAAAGTGGGAAATCTTCTTCGAGGGGTTATGAAAAAAAGCACTGCGAAGCAGGATGCAGCAATCTTCAGGTTTTCTTTTTTTAATCTTATCGTCGCTCCGAGATAATTCAGGAGCTTTCCGTGAGGTTGTTTGACTGATGACGAGGTGAAGGTAGAGCACGAGGCAAATTTGTCAAGATTAATATATATATTTTCAGAAAGGCAAGATAGAGCATTGCCGGGTGGTGAGGGAAGGCTCGCAGCCTTTTAGTAGGTGCTGAAATGAGGTTTGCTAAAACGGGTTGGCCCAGCGAAGATGGTTTGCGAAGGGGTGGGGGTGGCGTTGGCAGCACGACGAATGGGGGCGATTTGTAGACACGAGTATTACAGCCGGTGCAAGCGGGCCATCGGCTCGGGGTCTTTCGTCGGCCTTGGGGTGAGATCTCTCGGTGTGATTTAAGGGTCTATCGGGCGATGATGTCTCGAGATTAGTTACCGAACCGAACATAATTTCTGTACTCCCGCGGGGATATATCTCCTCGTCGGACCGTGAAACGCAACGAGAACTCCCTCGAGGGACTCCTGGAGAGATGCAACCGTGCGGAACTCGTTGAGCTATACCTTTGCTGTTGCACATCGATTCTCAAGAAAAAAAGCGTAGATACGAAAAATACAACTACAAAAAGACGAACCTTTCCATCCTCGAGCCTGGTTCTCAAATACAACAAAAATGGCTAAATTTGATCGATTGCAACAAAAAAAGCTATAACTCGCAGCTTCTTATTGAGGCACTAGCATACAGATTTGGTCTAAAAAACAAATCGATTTTCAACATTTTTGTTTAACGCGAGTATTAGACGAATAAGATCGGGTTTTTACGCACAGTTAGTTAGTGTTATGAAGTTTGATTTTCTTTATTGAAAAATGTCAATTAACAACGGACCAATTGATAATACAAAAAAAAGGCTCGGCCACGATTTGGTTCAATGGCGTACGTCGTTTTAGCTTCCACAGAAATCTCAAATAAAGAAACCAAAATTGTATTATTAGAAAAGCAATACAACTAACGAATGACGGACTACTTTTAAAATTTGTTGAAAATTGAGAATATGGTGACCAGGTGAAAAAAATTCGACATTAATCGAAAAAAACTATCTCAATCGTTTGTTATTGACAAATAAATGAACATTTAAAAAAAATCATCGTCGTAGTTTTTTTTGTCATTGTCGTAACTATAAAATGTAGATGTTCCCCTTGGAAACTATATTTATTGTAAAAAATCAGTATTGCTGCTTTTACTATGTAATTTTTTCTCAATTTAATACCCGCTTTAAAAAGAATGTTAAAAATCGGCCGGTTCCTTGTGCTTGTGGTTTAATTGCATCACCGATAAAAGCACAAAATAAGATTAGATAATAGGTGGACAGCACAAATGAGTTTGTCGTATTACGGTTTTTTTTTCTTTTTCTTTTACACTAACGAGCTCCTAAGCTAGTTGCGACCATCGCAAAAAGGACGATCGGCCCCGATGGAAGGACTGTTTTACACGAAGCCGAGGGTTTTTATACAGCGCAGTCGGTACAAGTTTCTAAACTAAAGCGAAAAGCATCGACAAACGGGTAGTCTGCAGTTTATGCACAATTAGCTGAAACCACCCCGCAGGTCCCGAATACAAAGGTGTAGGGCATGAAAACTTTTCGGCAACTCCAACGGTGTAACTATCGATTCCCCGTGGCGGGGCATCCCTTTATGTTCCGGTGTCATTTGCTCCTGCCGCTACCATACGAAGCCACATGGAAACTCGACGGCAAAGGATATTCGAGTATTCGGCGCCAACATGATCTCGAAGCCTTCAAGCGTATCGACCGTCCTGTCAACAGCAGCGATACATTAACCCATCGGAAATTTTCATCTCTCACAATGTGTCTCGTTTCATTAATTTTTCATTTTTTCTTTATTTTTGTTACAGGTTGTTGCTTCGTGACGTTTTACACGAGAAAAGCCGCCCTCATTGCCCAGAACGCGTTGCACAACGTGAAAACCTTTCCCGGGGTAAGTAAAAAAA
>JAPYZC010005692.1:0-18776 GCA_030522665.1 Ichneumoninae sp. A BG-2022a | reverse complement strand
AAAGGCTCGATGTCATTGTTGTACCCCGGGTAATTCAATACCTCGATTAATCATACTGTCAGATTATGAATAAGTTAACAGTTAAAAATCCGTTACCCCAAAGTATATCAAACATATATTCCAAGTATATATTGCACGTATATTCGGAATATATTGCGAAATGTAAAGTATATATATTTCAGATATGTAGCAGGTATACTTCGATTATATGAAACTCATATTCACAATATATGTCGAATACATGTCGAATATATTTTTTTTATATACCTTGCATATAATTGAAGTACAATTAAAAATATATTCGACATACGGAATTTTTGGAACAAAATATATTTTGTATATTCGAAATACATTTTTCAATATATTCCAAATACACTTTATTTTCATGTGGAATATACTACTGAACTACTACCCAGTGCTATATTGGCGGACTACTTGAAAACTACTGAAAATCTGCAGTAGTTAGCTACTGAACATGACTGGGTATTTTGAGTACAGTAGAACCTCTCAGAGCGTACGTAATAGGGAGACAATGTACGCTATCTGAAGTACCAATCGCGAGCCAGAACCGGCTATAGCCGATCGACTGCTATCCCCACCATTCCCCTTCCTTGACACTCGTGCAGTGCCGTGACTGCAGGCCCTGTGTTCGCTCGTGCCGGTATGAGATTTTGTAAACAAAACCCTCTTAAGCGCCCTTCTGAAGTGTATGTGCGACAGCCCTGATCAATCCTCCTCCAACCAACCTACTGCGTCCCGAAGCTTCGCCCTCGTACACTATGAGAGTGTACGCTATGAGAGGTTCCACTGTAATTAACTACCACTGAGGTGTTAACCTACCCGAAACTACTATAAATCTCCAGTAGAGAAATACTTGAAAGTACTATGAATTCTCAATAGTTAACTACTGGAAATTCCCGCAGTTTCCAGTAGATCACTACTGAGCATTGTTTGTAGTTTTCTGTAGTTAACTACTAATGAGGAGTTACTTACCCAAAACTGCTATAAATCGCCAGTAGTTACATACTTGAAACTACTATGAATGTACAATAGTATAGTTAATGTATAGTTAACTACTGGGAATGCCCGCAGTTTTCAGTTCACTAATGCGCATTGTTTGTAGTTTTCAGAAGTTGAACTTGTAAGTAGTAATTGTTGCTTAGAAGTAGTAAAAACACTACGTCCTCAGTAATAACTACCGACTGCTGAGGAATAACTACTCAGAAGAAGTAGTAGTCTTTTCTGCGAAAGGTAAGCCAATTGTACAGGAAAATTGGTGCAAATTAGATGTTCTTACTCAACACCGCGAAGCTAATACCAATTTACATTAACACACATTACAAAAAGCAACACCAAGAAATCTGGTAATATTATCCCGAGTATAAAAGTAAGATTTCTTCATTGAAATTATAGAGAAATCAGTGTTACAATGTGGACATGACGATAAGATTCATAATAATACAATAGTATCAAGTGAAAAAAGACGTCGTCGAAAGCGCGTGTCACTACATTTGCTTTTGAAAGTTGTATTGAGCAATAAACTGCCTAATATCTAACTTTGCCCACACCAAGATCTGGACGTGCGCTCATACATGAGTTTTTCTAATTCTTGTTATCTAAAGATTGTAGCTGATAGTGGAACCTACACTGTAAAAAATGTCTGTTTGAAAATTCATAAATGTATATGAAGTTTTATGCATATACAGTATATGCAATTTCATTGACCCGTATGTAAGAATATTGCGTTACAATAATATTATTATATTAGAAACAATATTATTCATATAATATTTTTAATAATAACATAATTTTCATATGCGTATGTCCTAATTTTCAATGCCATCACCGGTAATTTTGATATACAGATATTGCATTTAAGATTAAATTATCAAAATTCAAATACACTGTATATGAATTCTAATTTCATATAACTTTGTATATTAAACGTGTTGTAAATTTCATAACATTTTTGACAGCTGTATGGTACTGGAGACAACGAAAACAACAAAATTGCGGAACCTCAATGAAAAACATAATTCGCGTCTTTTGCTCCAGCGGGCATTCGGGAGTTAATAACATAGATTTCACTTAAAAGCGATACTATGTTAAGTGGCGCATATAATAAAGTAATGACTAGCACATTGTAAGAAGATACGAGTTAATTCAGATGTAGTAGGTTTTTATTGAAACTCGGAAATATTTTGGTTGTTTTGGAAATCAATAGATTTCTGATTTCCGCCTTAGTTCCTGAATAAATTGAATAGTTGGCTCTTGACAAGTCCCTATTAAAATATTTAATGCATTTGATCTTTCTTGCCGGGATGTGCGAATATTAAAAAATTTGAATAATTCATGATGAATTGAATATGAATAATTCGTATTTGAATATTCATACTATTCAAATGATTTTAATAGTCCAAATGTTCCAATTAGGTAATCGAATTATTCCAATAAATAGAAATATTAATTTGAGACTTTGTAATGTACCATAATGGTTATTATAAGTATAAGTGTTGTAAATTTCATAACATTTTTTACAGTGCCGCCTATTTGTAGAAATGCGTCTCCTTTCCACAAATCCTATAAAATCTTATAAAATCCATCAGCAATGACCGAGTGGTGCCAAACGTCAGCACCGGGATTTAGTATGTTATGCATTTCATTCACAACATAAAGGCGCATTTCTTATTGTATAAAAGAAAGCTTGTTGTACTCAAAATATTTTTACCGGAGTCAGAAAATTCACTAGACGTTGGGAAGAGTTTGGAGCACCTTGTATTCTGTATGGTAATGCAATGATCGGTTTCCAACAGAGTGAATTTAAGTTTACGTGGAATCCACGGTTCTCGGGATGTAGTAGGAAGAGACCATTCACTTTTTTTTCTGTTATGAGCGTGACGTGTGCGCGCGTTCGATGAATTTACTGAGTCACCGGAGACCGAGTGCCTAGTTGTAATTCATTGTGTTGATCGCGAACCGTGCCCCTTCTCAGTCTCCGCCCGATTTCAATTTAGCTTCGTCCATAGTACTATCGTATACACTATACCAAAGCAGTATCAGCACGTTCCTCGGCACGAGAGTGTGGAAACTATTGTCCTCGACAGAATGAGTCTCCTCGTCGCCGGTGGGAACGATGCGTTCAATTTTTCCGTGAATTCCGGTCTGTGACATACCATTAAGGGTTCGTCGTAGGGTTTCTCGGGCTTTCCAATACCTGCACGCTACCGGTAAGGTAAGCTATGTTGCTTCCCGCTCATTTCGCATAAGTTCGAGAAAAGTAAGCGAATATTGCAAGTACTTATCGATGATATAAAAATCTGAAAAAAATCATGCAGATTAAAGATACTGAAAAGATTAATTTTGCACAATAATAATTCCAAAATGTTATTAATAAATTAATCAAAAATTAATTGTTTAACAAATTGGAAGGCAAAGCAACTTTTTTTTTTCTATGAAAATGATTCGTTTATTTTTTTGAATACGTATGAATTTTTTCAGATTTATCAATTAGCTTTGATTTAAAAATGTTTTTATATGGAAAAAATGTCTGAAAAACACAAAAATCAAAACTAATTGGAAAATCTGAAAAAAATCATACGTATTCAGAAAAATAAATGAATCATTTTCAAAAAAAAAAATTGTTTTGCCGAGTAATTTGTTAAACAATTAATTTGTTGATAAATTTGTTAATAACATTTTGGAATTACTATTATGCAAAATGAATCTTTTTAGTGCCTTTAATATGCATGCATTTTTTCAGATTTTTATACCAACGAGAAGTAGTTGCAATTTTCTCTTATTTTTCACGAACTTATGCGAAATGAGCGCGAAGCGACATAGCTTAAGGCAGTCCTTACGTGTAGTTTGCACTTCGCACAAGTTTCGGAGAAACAAGAGGGAAAATTGCAAACACTTGTCGATGGTATAAAAATTTGAAAAAAATGTAACATATTGAAGGTGCTGCAAAGAGTAATTTTCCAGAATAATAATTCCAAAATGTTATTAACAAATTGATGAAAAATCAACATGTTCAACAAATCTCCCGGAAACCTAACTTTTCTTTTGTGAAAATGATTCGTTCATTTTTTCTGAAGACTAGTGCATTTTTTTGTGGTTTTTAAATTCACTTTGATTTTTTTTTTATGTTGGCAAAAAGTGTAGGAAGTCACAGAATTCAAAGTGAATTTAAAAATCTGAAAAAATTCATACGTGTTCAGAAAATTGACCGCATCATTTTCATTTTTTAAAAGTGGGGTTTCCGGGAAATTTGTTGAAGAATTTTATTTTTCATCAATTTGTTAGTAACAGTTTAGAATTATTATTCTGAAAAATTACTCTTTTCAGCACATTTAATATGCTTGATTGTTTTTCAAATCTTGATACCATCCAGAAGTGTTTGCAATTCCCTCTCATTTCTCTGAAACTTACGCGAAGTGAACACTACTCGCATAAGGGTTTGACACAAAAGTCTTGATTTATATATATATAAATAGTAGGGGCGCTCGGGGCTCGCGCGCTCGCACTCCTTTATGGACTCAAGCCCTCATTATTCTAAGTCCTTTAAAAGACCTATCCCCTTACAATTCGAAGCCCCACTATTACGGGTCCATATTTAAAGAACTTCATGTCCCTATTATTGTCCTCTGACCCTATTATTGACGCCCTCTAACCCTATTATTGACCTTCTCCGACCATATTATTGACCCCCTCTAACCCTATTATTGACCTCCTCTAACGCTATTATTGACCTCCTCTAACCCTGTTATTGACCTCTTCTGACCCTGTTATTGACCCCCTCTAATCCTATTATTGATGTCCTTTGACCCCATTATTGACCCTCTCTAACCCTATTATTGATCTCCTTTGACCCTATTGGTGACCCCCCTGACCCTATTAAAGACCACCTGTGGCCCTGTTATTGACCCCCTCTAACCCTATTATTGACTTCCTCTAACCCTATTATTGACTTCCTCTGACCCAATTATTGACCCTCCTCTGACCCCATTAGTGACCCCCCCCCCCCCCTCTCGATTCGTGACATGGCGGTGGCGGCGGCGAAATCTTTTTATACTATAGAGAGACATATATATATATATATATATATATATATATATATATATATATATATATATTACTATAATCGTTTCCTCTGTGATGAAAAGGTGGATTTTCTATTGAACCCGCGGTTGCAACAAAAAAACAATTAATTCGTCACGGTGATGAGCACGCATCTATGGCAGAATCGCGAAGCGCACCTCGTTCACCTTGCGGTATTCGGATCCATCCGAGCACCGCGGAGTTCCTACGACAGCGCACATGCACCGCTTTGCACCTCTCCACGGTCCCCGAGCAGCCAGCGAGAGCTATCCAGGCGCACACCAGTTGCTTCCAGCACTCGACAGTGTCTACCTGTTACTCGAGTTGGAAAGGCCGTTCTGTACAGAGCTCCGCCGCCTATCCTCGTGATCGCATTCGCGCGCGTCGTGGCTTTCGACTACGATCCATTCGTCCACGATTTCTTAGAATTAACAAACAAAGTTTCGTTACGGTTTCTCAGCCGAAAAATGTCTTCTGCCGAATTGTGTGACTAGCGAGGATTTCGTGTGTTCTTATGTGTGATAGAAAAAGTGTTGATTCGAAAATCAATCGCAACAGATGTTTGGTGGAATTTTTGGGAATCCAGTGCGATGTTTCCATAAGCGGATATGCAAAGTGAAGTTTCGTTCAGGATTTGGAATTTCTAAGGCTGCTGAAGATTTAACATTTATCGACGGCTCAAGGTTAGGAAAAATCCGAAAATCGTTAATGCTGTTTTTGACCTTAAGTTCGGTAGAGACGAGAACAGAATTTACTTACTTAAAATGAAAAAATTAAAATGTAACAGAATGGTTAAAATTTGTATTTATGCGGTGCGGAAAGAAATATTTTGCATAACGCTAAAACAAAACTTTTACATCGCGAATGAAGAAAGTTCTTTAAAAAAATTACTCTACATTAAAAAAATATTTGTAAAAGAAAACCGACGATAAACGTAAAAAAGTAACTTCAAAAAGGATTAAATAATTAATTATGTAACAACAATTGATATTGTTTTTTACAATTAATTTATTAATCGTTTTCGCTACAATCGGGAGACGTGTCCCGAATAAACAGTTCTTCTATATTCATTCGGCTGACCGGATGGATTTGGACGACGTCTTCCGACTAGCGAAAACGATTAATATATTAATATCTTTAATTGTAGAGAACAATATTAGGTATTCTTATATAATTCATAATTTCAACCTTTTTGAATTAACTTTTTTTAATTTATTAATCGATTTATCGTTTATCGCTTATAGTCAGTTTTTTTTTACAAATATTTTCTTTTTAAGAACTTTTCAATTACAACTTCTTTTTTGCAGTCGAGAGATTTTTTTAATTAATGCTTTTCGAAGTCTACCGTATAGATTTATTTTGTTGACATTTAAGCGATACAACATTTGCACAGTTCTATCGGAGAGGGTTAATATATAGAAAAATGAATCGGAGACATACGTTATTTAGAAAAAGTTGTATCGGTCAGAAACGACTCATAGAAAGTACCGAGAAACACAACATTAGAAAATTATATCGTTGAGAAATATCACTTTGCGAATATGTCGTTACACTATCGCGATCAAATTGAAACTATAGAACTATATAATTATTTAACGTTATATTAGATGTTGAGGGAGTTCAACGCGCACACATACTACAGCATTTTTATAGCAGACAAAAAAATGATAGCAAAAGCAATAGTAGAAGATAGCGCCGCATTTCCGTATATCTGAATATGCTTTTGGCCTGATTTTTCGAAGTTAGTTATCTCTGCCACTTCATATTTATTTTCCTAATCTATTGCTACATACACACTCCCAAATCCAAAGAACTAATGTGCCAAATTCTGTTAAGAGGCATTGGGCCGTTTTGACAAGCAACACCCCACATAGCACCGAGATGACATAAAGTGGTCATAAATCGGTCCTAAAAAATGTCACTTTTATGTGCACGCAGAAAAAAAAATTATTTGTCGGTCCCAGTTTATTTAGTTTAAGTAAAATATTTATTTGATTTAAATAAATTATTTATTTAAATTAAGTAAATAGTTACTTAAATGAAATTAACATTTATGTAAATCGAATAAATATTTTACTTAAACTAAATAAATGATGGCCGTCAAATAAATTATTTTTTTGGGTGTTATCTCAAAATTATGCAATTTGTTATCTAAAAGTCCTCCGAAAGACGTCTGGTGCGTAAATTTTTTACTTCTTCCGGATGTCTTAAAATTGAGATCTTCAGGAATTTCTTTTTGTGACCACAAAAAAGTGTCACAAAACTGAATATTATATATAGATAGATCACCGAATATTATGCTGTAGGCATCGAAAATAAATAAATAAGATAAAAGTTGAAAATTGAAATTTTCATATTGCCTCTTCATAAAAGTTGAAATTTTTATATCGATTCTCATGTTTCATTACTCGCGAAGCTTCGTCGATAAGAAAGCCAAAAATATAGAAAAGGTTTTTTCTTGGAAGAAGCTTCGCGAATAAAGGAACATTATGACAAAACGATATAAAAATAAAAATATCAACTTTTATGAAGAAGCGATATTAAAATTTCAGTTTACAACTTTTTTCAGACTATCTTTACGTCATCAAATTTTTTACTATAAACTTCATGTCACTTAAGGTCGAGAGCGTCTTATTATTTAACCAAAGATGTCTTTTCAAGAATGTCTTAATGATTAAATGTATCGGACAAGTTTAAAAGAAGTTGTTATATATAAAAGCCATTTTCTTTCAGGTCACAAAGACCTCTCTAAAAGGACATCTTTTATCGATCGTTAAGAGATTCGTGCTCTATGGTACGGGAGACAACGAAAACAACAAAATTGCGGAACCTCAATGAAAAACATAACCCCCGTCTTTTGCCCCAGCGGGCATTTGGGAGTTAGTAACAAAAATTCCTCTTAAAAGCGATCCTATGTTAAGTGGCGCATATACTAAGGTAATGACTAGAACATTGTAAAAATATACGAGTTAATTCAGATGTAGTAGATTTTTATTGAAGCTCAGAAATATTTTGGTTGTTTTGGAAATCAATAGATTTCTGATTTCCGCCCGATATAGTTGTAAATTGAATAGATGGCTCTTGACAAGTCCGTATTAAAATATTGATTGCATTTGATCTTTCTTGTCGGGTTGTGCGAAAAATAAAAAATTTGCATAATTCTTGATGAATTGAATATGAATAATTCGTATTTGAATATGCATTATATTCAAATGATTTTAATAGTCCAAATGTTCCAATTAGGTAACCGAATTATTCCAATAATTAGAAATATTAATTTAAGACTTTGTAATGTACCATAATGGTTATTATAAGTAACGCGATAAACAATGCGAATTGATTTATAACAGAATTTTTTGTACACGTTTAAGATTTGAAAAAGGGAATAACTTGCAACCGAGCGTAAGTTCTTCAGCTTTGGAGCCATAAAAATTCTTCATTCACTAAATACAATTTAGGTGCTCAGTTTCATTGTAATTGGAATTTCATCATTTGAATGTCCAATTCATAAAAATTATTCGAATCATTCGAATTTTGAAAATTATTAAAATTGTAGAATATTCAATTCAATATTCAATTCAATATAATATTCAATTCAATATTCAATTCAATATTCAATTCAATATTCAATTCAATATTCAATTCAATATTCAATTCAATATTCAATTCAATATTCAATTCAATTCAATATTCAATTCAATATTCAATTCAATATTCAATTCAATATTCAATTCAATATTCAATTCAATATTCAATTCAATATTCAATTCAAACACCCCTACTTTTTTTGTAGTTTTTTGGTTCGATTCTGTTGCAGTTTTTCGCAATTCGTCTGAAATCATCCTTACGTGACTTACAATTTCAATCTTCCTTTTTACCCCTCATTACAGTATATTGCCACACGTATAAGGCGATACATATGCTGTAAGTGACTAATTGCGCAACTCATGATTTTTTGTTCTGTATGAATACCTACGCGCGGCAACTCGATTGCGTGGGTTGTAAACGGTTGGGAATAGACGCAGATTGGATTATGAACTTCGCTTATCGATCATCGATAAATTGATAACGGGACATAGTGGTGGTATAGCAACGAGTGTTGAATGTCGATAGATAATCATTTAAGGTACCTATGTCGCTTCGGGCTCATTTCGCATAAGTTCGAGAAAAATAACAGAAAATGGGAAGTACTTCTCGATGGTATAAAAATCTGAAAAAATCATGCATATTAAATGTACCGAAAATATTACTTTTGCATAATAATAATTCCAAAATGTTATTAACAAATTAATCAAAAAATTAATTGTTTAACAAATTACACGGCAACGAAACGTACGAACTTTTTCAGATTTTTCAATTAGCTTTCACACTTTTTTTTATATGGAAAAAATGTGTGAAAAACACAAGAATCAAAACTAATTGAAAAATCTGAAAAAATTCATACGTATTCAGAAAAATGATTTCAGATTTGGAAGTGATCGTTGATTTTTGTTCTATAAATAAATAAAAAAAAATTAACGATTACTTAAAAATCTGAAAAAATTCAGATGTATTCAGAAGTTGCCGGGTAATTTGTTAACCAATTAATTTTTTGATGAATTTGTTAATAACATTTTGCAATTATTATTACGCAAAATTAATCTTCTCAGTACCTTTAGGACACATTAATTTTTTTGAGATTTTTACACCACCAAGAAGCACTTGCAATTTTCTCTTATTGTTGTCGAACTTATGCGAAGTCAGCGCGCAGCGAGACTCCCTCCTTAAATACGCGTTATGAGCAAGGCGGGCCAGTGATATTGATGTGTATTATTCTACCACATCAGCGCGCGTTCGCGCATTCGGAATTCCTTCGGGCGCACTCGAACGGGTCCGGATCGCGTTGACGTCATCGGTCAGAAATCAGAGGAATTCGGCTCGCGCCTGGGCTGCCACCGATACTCGAAGCCCTGAGGCACTACACTACCTTCAAAGATGCGGATTACCCATGGTTAAAATAGAGGCATCGATAAATCAATGAATGATCACCAGTGAATCACGGCTCTGCGATAAAACGTATTCATTGCGAACCTTTCATTCACTGGATTTTTCAGTTGCTTTAGTGTTCATTCATTGACGACATACGAATAAGTGGAAGTGTTGCCATTGGTCGATTTTGAAACTTTTAGGCGGAATTTTGTATGTGAGGCATTCCTTATCAACCGGGCCACTTTCTTTGCTTCATCTCGCAGATGTTTTTTTTAATTTTTTATTTGCCAGTTTGTACTATTTGTATATGTTGTATATGTTGTATATGTATATGTAGTACTATTTGAGAGAGGCTTCTGTGATTTTCTTTCGATTTTTACAGTGCACCCTTCAGGATTTATTTTCTTTTTTTAATATCGGTATATCTCAAAAAATATTGGTCACCCAAAAAATTCGTAGGAACATTAACTTTTTTTATTTTTCATCAAGTTTCGAATGACGTTGGGGTAATAATTTTCCCGATAAGGGAAAGGCCATGTTTCGTGAAAAAAAATTCAAATAATTTTTTTCTACTAAAAACACACCCTTGACTCTGGTGCCAATTTTACAGGGTATTTGGCATTGTATGAAGATTCTGAGAGAAAAATCTCAAAGTAGTAGCTGCGATTCTTACGTACTAAAAAAAATAAACAAATAAAAAATTTAATTTATATAGCAGAGGGCAGACGAGGGAAACATATCCAACAAGCTTTACTGAAAGAACTTCTATTTCAAAACAAGCTTCCCAACGATGTGAATCAAACTTACCGACTACGGGCAAACGCCTTTCATTTATCTAAATAATAGTCGAGTTTATTCGAATCTAAATAAATTAAATTTCTTTTGGTTATTTTTTTGGTACGTAAGAATCGTAGGTGGCACTAGGAATTTTTTTAGAATCTTCATACAATGTTAAATATGGTGTAAAATTGGAACCAGAATCGAAGGTGCGTTTTTAGTAGAAAAAAATTATTTCAATTTTTTTTTTTTAACGAAAAATGGACTTCCCGTATCGGGAAAATTATGAATCTAACATCATTCGATAGTTGATAAAAAATAAAAAAAGGTTAATGATTCTACGAATTTTTCCAGTGACCAATATTTTCTGAGATATACTATATTAAAGAAATGTAAATCCTGAACGGTGCATTTTAAAAATCTAAATTTTTCTCTGAGTTTCTCTACGATTTGCTGAATAACTCTACCGTTTCTACGGCACGACGTCCAGCAGTTAGAATTTATCAGATAAATTCAGAATATTTTCTGAAAAATTATGGAAAACTCTGATTTTTTTTCTGATAAAGTACGTTAAGAAAAAATATGAATTGTTTCTAACATATATTTATTCTATTATTCGCTGTAAATCAGCGAAAATTTGAGCTTTCTAAATAAATGTTCGTGAATATAGCGAATTATTAGCAAAAGTAGAACAACAAAGTTCATAGTTATTACGAGAAGCGGTAGAGAAAATTGGCAATTTTCAGAGCAATCCGCAATATTTACATTCAGAAAAATCTTTAACGTTTTCTCAAAAGTACGAAAACTTTGAAAAATTCGGAGGACTTTTCAGAGAAACTTCTGATAAGACTTTCAGAGAAATTTCTGATTAGATTTTCAGGAAAGTTTCTGATGAGACTTTCAGAGAAATTTCTGATTAGTCTTTCAGAGAAGTTTCTGATAAGACTTTCAGAGAAATTTCTGATTAGACTTTCAGAGAAGTTTCTGATAAGACTTTCAGAGAAATTTCTGATCAGACTTTCTCAGAAATTTCTCATGTGACTTTCAGAAAAATGTCTGATAAGACTTTTAGAAAAATTTCTGATAAGATTTCTGAGAAATTTCTGATAAGAATGTCAGCAATTTTCAGACATATTCAGAGAAATATTTTCACCAGGAAACCTACGATCACCTGCTATTGGTCTCTTAGGGTTATATGAACGACCACATGTAGAGGATTCGCCATACAAGCATGAAATTATCGTAGGAATCCAATAAACGGTAGCGTATACTCATAATTGCAATGCATTTGATGGATTTCATAACTCTACCCGGAAGTTTCACGAACAAATCGGCGCGTTTTGCGTGAATGAAATACTCGATACCTATCTATAATTGATATTCTCGAATCGTTAAAAGAAAAGTGCCCGACCGAAAGGCCAAACATTATATGGCGGAGGAACGGGATGTTCCGAAAGACTCAATGACGACCGCAGTGAACGGTGGAAGCCGAACTCGATGTCGGGACGACGGGGAAGCATACCACGCCGCGTTACTGAAAGAACAACGTGCCTGAGTGATTCATCGCGCGCCATCCCGAGCACATATGAGTCGTTCATCGCGGCGCCGATGCCACTTCAGAAGCTGAGACGCCGGCAATAGCTGCTTTTACATGACGCCTATCGTCATCGAACGACAGCCCGTTGTTTTTTTTTTTTTTTTTTTTTTGGTCCTTTTCAAGGGCCACAGTATATGTACACTTTAAAAAAATTTTGTTTGAAAATTAATGAACGGTATTGGAAGCTTTTTTGCATAAACTGTTTCTGAAATTTCACACACACTTGCGTTGCAATTTTACAGTAAAATTTGTATTTTTAATGGAATTTGTTAAATAAATCTCAGGCAAGATTTGTAATTTTAATATCCCGTATTTTTTTTACAATAAATGTAAATTAATACTCAATTAATATAAGTAATGGAAGCAAATTTCTATTGTCAGTACATTGAATTTACAATTTATTTTTACAGTGTACACATGGTGTCCTGCGGTCCTTGAAGCCCTTGGAGTCCTGGAATTGTCCTTGAATTTTGCCTGACCTTGAAAAAGTCCTGAAATGTCCTTGAATTTTTTATTTCACCGAAAATTTGAGTTTGTTTAAAATTGTATATTTCGTTTAGTAAATGTTATTTTTTCTTTTTTGTGTATGAACTGCCACGTATTCCGACGTATTTTTTTCCCGCTGCACACGAATCCGTTGGCCTTTTTGGGGCTAAAGTGCAGTGAGACATTGAAAGTCTCAATTTTATGCACGAAAAATCGTATTTTTGGGATTTAAATGGAAAATATTGGCTTGGGAGTAAAATAATTATCATATTCGTGATCAGCGGGGAAAAATACGTGAAATATTGTCTTGAAACAAAAAAAATCGCTTGAATAACGATTTTTCACTTTTTTAGTCACTTTTGGAAAAATGTCGATTTTCATGGTTTTCAAAGGTGGTCCATATGTCTGCTCCCAATGGAGCTAACAAAAATCCGGGGTGCCCATCGTGTTCTGCGGGAAAAAATACACAAGATAGGGCCTTGCACGAAGTTTTAGAATTGTTTTATCGTATGCCGTTCGAGGACGTTGAAGAACGTGAAAAATTGATTTAAAAGGCCTTGGAATTTTTGTTGAAATATTTTTCATCGGTATGAAATTTTTTTCCGTTTATAAAATTAACTGCGACGTATTCCGACGTGCTTTTGTGCCCAAACATGAATCTGCTGGCCTTGTGGGTAAGTGCAGTGGGACATTTGTATCTTCGATTTTTTGGACTGAAAACAGTTTGCTTTAATGTGAAATCGCATTTTTGGGATTAAATTCTAAAATATTGGGTTTGGACCAAAATGAACGTCATATTCGTGATCAAGGGGGGGCTTTGAATTTTTTTTTAGTGCGTTTAGTGACATCCTAAAAAAATGCGTTTCAAACAACTCAATGGACTCCATTGAAAGATTTTAAGACTGCGCAGTGTATTGCGGTTTTTTGTACCTGAAAAATAAATTCTGATAAAAAAGGGTTGATAGTTCATTTCATGTTTGATAAAAAATTTATGGACTGATTGTACAATATTACGATGACGATTACATGAAAATTTAAATAAAAATGTCGACCATAGATTTATTCATTGTCGTCGTGCATCCAAAAATATTAGATGCATGTTGGATGTCACAGAACGAAAAAAAAATGACCGTGATTTTAGATCATTAGTTCCTCGGCTGCCGCCGATTCCAGAAGACGACTTGTTGAAACGTCAGCCATCAGGACGTCCTCGACGTCTCACGAGTGCCATTTTTTGCAAACACTCCGGTATCTAATTATATCAATACAGTGTCGCTCATTTCTTGACGACGCACTGTCCGGCCAAGCATATCTGCAATAACATAACATCACATTAAGGTAGCCCTTGCGAATGGTGTTCACTTCATATAAGTTTCAGAGAAATGAGAGGAAATTGCAGACACTTCTGAATTGTATAATAATCTTTTAAAAAAATCAAATATATTAAAGGTGCTCAAAAGGTTAATTTTCCATAACAATAAGTCCACAAGTTTATTAACAAATTTCCCAAAGCCTAACTTTTTTTTTAATGACAATGATTAAAAATTTTTCTGAATACGTATGAATTTTTCTCAAATTTTTGAATTCACTTTGAATTGTGTGACTTTCTATACATTCTTCCCATTTAAAAAGGAACATCTTTAGCAAAGTGACATCTCTCACTAAATCTACTTGTTTGTCAAGTTTTGTACACAATTTATGGTATTTTGTGGTATATTATTATTCGTGAGAAAATAAGCGGATTAGGAACAAGAATATTTCGGGAACGGGTGAGACGCGATAGTGGGATTAACTTGGTTTTTGGGAGGGTTAAATTATCGCCTTACTTTCGTATTCTGCGTGTTGCAAAAACTTCCATCTAGCGTCAATCCCGCATCAGAGCAGGTCACACCCGATACGCGCTGATTCGAACAGTACAATTTCTGACAGCTCGTGCGTTTTTCACTCTAAACAGAAAAAAGTTGGTAGAGAACAGAAAGAAATAGGACGAATCTCGCGAACGATTTACCCCGTCACAAAAAAATATCACTGTTATACCATCGGAGGGCTTTTGTCTGATCCGAAAGACTGCAATTTTCTTTTTCTTTCGTAAAATTGTGTTTTCTCGAATTAATCGAGTAGTTTATTGAATTCTTTAAAAGTGGACAATATAGACTGATCCTTAACAATAGTGGACAATATAGGTTGGTCCTTAAATTGAAAATTGTTGAACTTTCTGGGGGCCAACCCGTCTTGTCGTGAGGTATAAAATAAAAATGCGATGTGCGAAGGGTCCCCGAAATTAAGGAGGTTGGAGCGAGTAGTGTTCATTCCGCCTAAATTCGAGAAATTCGAGCAAGAATTGCAAACACTTCCCAATGTTATAAAAATCTGAAAAAATTCACACTCATTATGGGCATTGAAAGACTAATTTTACATAATATTAATTTCAAAATGTTATTAACAAATTGTTGAAAAAAATTGTTCATCAAAATATGCGGTAACTCAACTTTTTAATTAATGAAAATGATTCGTTCATTTTTCGGAATACGTATGAATTTTTCCAGATTTTTATCTTTATTTTGATTTTTGCACATTTTTCCATGTGAAAAACAAGACAAATCAAAATAAAGATAAAAATCTGAAAAAAATTCATACGTATTCCGAAAAATGAACTAATCATTTTTATTAAAAAAAGAAGTTGAGTTACATATTTTGATGAACAATTTTTTTTTTTCAACAATTTGTTAATAACATTTTGAAATTATTATTATGCTAAATGAATCTTTTCAGTGCCTATAATAAGTCATTGCCTATTCGGCAATTCTTGCCCGAATTTCTCGAATTTAGGCAAAATGAACACCACTCGCTCCAACCTCCTTAATGAATTTTTAGAGGTCGCAACCGGCTTTTAAAAAAATTAAAAAATTCGGGACATCTAAATTTAAAGTCCAAATGAAAAACTCCAGATTTCCGTGGGGACGCCCGGTATTATCATGAGGTATAAAATAAAAATGCGATGTGCGAAGGGTCCCCGAAATTAATGAATTTTTAGAGGTCGCTAGCGGCTATTAAAATAATAAAAAAATTCGGAACATCTTAATTTAAAGTCCAAATGAAAAATTCGACATTTCCTTGGACCCACCCCGCAATTTTAAAGTATAGCGAATAAGAAAAAACTCTCCGAAATCCCTGTGACATCAAAGCATTTTTAGAGGTCGCTACCGAGGGTTAAAAAATAAACTTTTCGACAATTACGAATTTTTAAATTTTTTAAATAGCCGGCAGCGATCTCTAAAAATTCATTAATTTTGGAGACCATTCGCACATCGCATTTTTATTTTATACCTCACGATAATATGAGGTGGCTGCGAGGAAATCTCGAATTTTTCATTTGGATTTTAAATTTAGATGTTCCGATTAAAAATTTTTTTTAAATAGCCGGTAGCGACCTCTAAAAATTCATTAATTTCGGGGACCCTTCGCACATCGCATTTTTATTTTATACCTCACGATAATACGGGGTGGCCCTCAGGAATTAAAAAACTGTCAATTTAAGAACCACCTAAAGGTAGGGTCAACGACTCACAAAAATGGTGTCCCAGCAGGTCCAAGCGTCCGGATTGTAGTCGGCCAATTGGCATTGTTTTTCAGTCGGTATAAGCTCTCCCGCCAAAATCGGCGGTACCGGCGTTCCAGGTCGATAGTGCTGCTTGGGTGTTGACATACACGACGTACTGAAATAAGATCGAGGAATGTTTGCGCGATATTGTTACATCGGAAAGGGCGGGTAAGCCCACGGGTTATGCTTTGACGAGTTACTGTAGTTTTTATATTCGAATTTTTATTTATAAAAAAAAAAAAAAAACAAAAAAAAAACAAAAAAAAAAAAAAAAAAAAAAAAAAAAAAAGAAAACACAAAAAAAAAAAAAAAAAAAAAAAAAAAAAAAAAAAAAAAATAGTGCGTTTTTAATGTCAGCGTACTAGAAATTTTCGAAAACGTCGAGAAATGTGATTTTTAATTAAAAAAAAGGTGCAAAGTAATTTGCACATGGTTTTTTTTATATACTTAACTCAAAAATGCAATTAAAAAGTACATGAGAGCCCTCTCAGATCGGGTTCTCCTCTTCGAGTGATTCATGAGTGATACGATGTGATATTAATTGTTAATTATTCTCAAAGACTATTTTCTTTCTCTTTTTTAGTAAACTATACCAAAAATATATTCATATACATCGAAAAACTATAATGTGAACTGTGCAAGACAAAAAATCATTATGAATTTAATTTTAATCTTATACTGTTATATTATCTGAATTATTTTATGTAAAAGGGCTCGTCCCGTTAATAAATAAATAAATAAATAAATAAAAAAGTTGAAATTTGAAATTTTCATATCGCTTTCTTATAATGGACCTTTATTTAATTTTTTTTTTTTTGTGAAAATTGTATTTTAATTACAGCTTCCTCTACGAGGAAGCCAAAATCGGACAACAAAATTTATCATAAAGGAAGTTATGCGCAAAACCGTAAAACATGAGGAAAAAATCAAAAATGTCTTACTATTTAAGGGCATCCCCGACAACATTCCAAACTCCGTTATTCCACTCTATACGCTCATCGTTCCTTAGTATTTCGTGATTTCCGCCGAGTCTGCTTGACATGTCACATAAAAATATTAAAATTTGTACAACAAACACCAATTATAGGATCGTTTTATACTAACGCTACGACCATATGCATAATGGCCCTGTGTATTCCATTGAAGGCAAAATCGTCGTGAATTATAATACCGCCCATTTGATCCGTCAATTCGCAAGGAGGCCCCGCCGAAGATTCACCTATACAAGAAAAACATTGGTTATTAAAATAATATATTTATACATGTTATGCTGAAATTCTTACCGTAATTCCCACGATTTAACAGAACGAGGTCGTACCAAGAGTGTATCATACCGTGGTACGGATCTAGGCTGAGGATTATAAAACAACATAAGCGTAAATCCTTTTTTAGGATTTTCTTTTGTTTTTTTTTTGCCGCCGTTTTTTGGTTTTCCATTGTCACAAAACATGCAAAAATAATTGACATTCAGTAGGACCGCGCTTGGCCGACCTTCGTTTATCCGAGCCTCCACGTTTTCTGGGCCGTATTTTAAACACTTTATGTATTTTAAGTACTCATACTTTTCCGGTAGGGGAGAGCGGGGCAAAATGGCACAGCGGGGCAAAACGGGACAGTGAGGGCAAAACTCAATTTTCCAATAATTTTTGGATGCCCCATTTTGTCCCAATGATTAATCCGGATTTTCGAACCCGTTTTGCCCCACGCACGACCATCCAAAAATTGTTGGAAAATTGCGTTTTGTCTCATAATCCCCTTTTGCCCCGCTGTGCCATTTTGCCCCGCTCTCGCCTATTACTTAAGTACTTTTTGAGTCTTTTAAGTACAAAATATAAAATACTTTTGCGTCTACTCCGTATTAGGACTGACCCATGGTCCGTGGGTCCATGTTCCGTGGGTCCATGGTCCGCGGGTCCATGGTCCGCGGGTCCATGGTCCGCGGCTCCATGGTCCATGGTCAGTGGGTCCATGGTCCGTAGGTTCCTGGTCCATGTTCCATTGTCCGTGGATCTATGGTCCATGTTCCATTGTCCGTGGATCTATGGTCCATGTTCATTGTCCGTGGATCTATGTTCCATGATCCATGGTCCTTGGATCTATGGTCCATGATCCATGGTCCTTGGATCTATGGTCCATGATCCATGGTCCTTGGATCCATGGTCCATGATCCATGGTCCATGATCCATGGTCCATGATCCATGGTCCATGATCCATGGTCCATGATCCATGGTCCATGATCCATGGTCCATG
>JAPYZC010005685.1:0-15895 GCA_030522665.1 Ichneumoninae sp. A BG-2022a | reverse complement strand
AGTAACGCTTGTACCATTCTTCGGACACTATATCGTCGGTGTTTTAACAGAATTCATCAATAGAAAATAATTTAGGCTTAAACCTTGTGTAACTTTTTTTCTGTGCATCACATAATGTTTGCAGTTACGATTACAAGTGTCACCATGGATTTTCAATTCTTCAATTCGGAATAAATCAGATCTGCATAGGAGTTTCCGAAGATTGGGACGTGTCCGAACATCGGTACCGTTACCTTATGGAGTAACCGTTTTTAACGAAGCCGGGTTACGGTGAGAAAATGGTAAAAATAAATACCTCGATCGTTAAATAATCGTCTTCAGCAAGAATAAGAAACTGAGCGAACAACGAGAGGACCGGAGCCTTGTTAAAGAAAGTGACTTCGGACCAGACGACCGCGACGGAGAGACAACCAGCTGTGACAGCGGCGATCTTTTGCATGTATCCCTTGATAACGCACTCCCAATACCATTCTGAAATCAACAATGGTATTTATTCGATTGAAAGAAAACTTAAGCTCGCCAATTTAAGCAGGTACGGTCATGCTGATCGAACTTTACTTCATTTACCATTCTCGAGCAACGCTCCACTTTATGTCTGTCGAATTTTCGGGGTGATTTAACGAACGTTTATAAATTTTAATTATGGTAAAAAAAACTGATGAGTTGCATTATTTTCTCGAGTCAATAGTTTGAGCAATGTTCGATTAAATTGCCATGCATGTACATCCTCAAAATAATCGTTTGCGACGCTTATTTACCGATCGTAGGAGTGTAAATGAGACGGAGCGTTATCGGTCGGTAGTACGGAAAGGAAGGTTTGAACCGCTTGTCGTGACTAGCTTGATTCTTCGCGACATCCTCTAAATAAAAGATCTTTTCGACTAGAATCGCCCATTGAGTCTCCGTTCGTTGGAGTGTCTGCAGCGCTTTGATTGTCTGCAATTCAGAAGAAGACCGTACACGTAACTATATCGCCTTAATATGTCTTTCGAAAACCGAGACGAACGTACTTGTCTGTGCAAACGAATCAAAGATTTTTCCGTCCGCGTATCGCTGGGCGTGTCCTCCGGCAATTGCCGTCTGTTCATCCTGTCCTTCAATTCCGCCGGAACTTTTTGAAATATCGTCTCCAAATTCCGATGGAACGGATGACCACTGTTGATCCCGGCGGAGGCTGCTTGGAGAGACTGAAATAAAAAAATTAGGAATATTAGACAACGTTTCCGTACGAACGATGCTTTAATTCATCGTTGTAATAACAATTATTTATTTATTATCAAACATAAAGTTTCAAGACGTTCGCTCGGGACGACATTGAAGATTGCAAGTTACTTTGAAATTACTTCAATTTTCAGTCTACCGCTGGGCATGTAAATCAATTATGACCAGTCAACTGCTTATAAATAAAAATCTATTATAATCAGTCAACTTCGGTCGTACCTCGAGAATATCATCGACGGTTTCTTCCGCCTCGCACTTATCCAGACTGAGCTTGGCTGCTTTGAAGTAACTGTAATGGAGCGTGTATCCCGGTTTACTGGCGTTCCAAAGACCGCGAGGAACCTCGACGAGCGCGTAGCCCAGCAGTAAAATCAGAAGAAACAAACCCCAGGTGTTCGACGCGGAAGATGCGATAGCTTTGAGTTTTTGACTGCGAATAAAAATTTTTTTATCGATACCTCAATAAGTGTGCCAAGTTCGAATGGACGTTAAAAGAAAATCCCGACTTTCGAGTCCGACTCACCCGTCGAGATCCAAACCCGGTTTCAGAGCGATGTATATCAATAATATTCCGCATATGAAGAGATAACTGCCGTAGTAGATCGCGTTGTCGATCAGCGCCGATTTCAATTTACCCCGGACAGTAAAATCGCCGGCCTTTATGTAAGACTGCATTAGTGGCAGTATTAGCCAGGTCAGGCACTGCGACGTCCAGTAAACGACCCTCCAGAGATTCGGAAACACATTTTCCGGCACGCTCGACCAGGGCTCCCGGCATATCGTCGAAGGCTCGACGGTCGTGTTGCTCACGCTCCTCGCCGTCCAGTTGTGGACGGCATTCTTCTCTATGCATTGTCGAAACACCGTCTACGAGAGCAATAAAAAAATCGTTTAATTAATCGAAACTGCGAATCCCTGTGATTGTTTGTTTCTTCCGCTAATATTCATACTTTAACCTTAAGTTATTATTCTGAGCTCTAAATTAGAATTTACTGTACGCTGGTTACAAAAGACGAAATTCGTCAAACGGATAAAAATCAAAAATTTAACTGACTCACCGAAGAGACATCCAATGGCAACACGAATATGATGAGCAGAGAAAAGTACCAGGCTATCAGCACCGAAACGGTGACGATTATGTGATGGCGAAATACATTGCCGTATTTGTAGAGAAGAGTGGCCGCGAGGCAGAAAGCCAGCACGACCTCGGTCAACAAAGGTCCGAGACTCATTTTATCTCCAGACCAGTTTTTCTTTACACTGAAAAATTCCAGCCGGAGAAAATCAGTTCATCGTTCCTTGGGGAAAAAGAATGAATTCCGCAGACTATGTATTATGTGTCCTTGGTGCCTTCCTTGTGTTCGTTCTCTTGGCTGGCTCTCAGCTTTGCGTCGGCGTCTCTTTGCATCTTCTCCAATTTCTCCAGACTGACGGACTTCAGAGGCAGGAGCTTGGGTTTGCAGAGTATGTAGTCCAAAGTCTCCTTCTGGTAGAGCAGACCGTCCCTCGGCAAGACTATGTCAATCTCGGCCTCCGACTGACCGTTGGCTTCAGACATTTTAGTCTATCGCCAAAGTCACCTGCAAAAATATTTTACATTTACATTTCATTTATTATTAATTGATTAGATACAAACTATTTTACAATTTTCTGTCCACAGAAGCTTTACAGAAGGTGGTGCTAAAGATCGACATAACCTCAAAATATTTTTAAAGCATTTTTTCTCCGAAACGGTTTTATAAAATGAAAATCTAATTGCTGGGCGAACTGCATATGTGATTAACGCATTGCGTCCCGTAATTGGTTTTTCACTTTACAGAATCGTTTCGGAGAAAAATGGATTCAACATTTTTTGAGGTTATGTCGATCTTTAGCCCCACCTTAAGGAGGTTGGAACGCTTCGCACTAGTCAAATGAGTGTTACATTTTGTAAAGTCGTAAAGTCGTTTGTACAAACTTTTACGCATCTATTGATTGTGGTCGATAGTTGTTTGTATTACAAGATGTCCTAAAAAAACATTAATTGCAATGGTTTTGCAAAAATATTAACTGGTTCGTATTCATTTTCGAAGTGTGCATAATTCGTTCAGTTTTTCCAATGAATAATCCGTAATTTATGCTCGATTTTGGTGTATCACGGCTCATTCTCTTCCGCAAAATATGCTCCACGAATTCACCGTCTAGATATTCGATAGTGTTTTCCGTTTAAAAATTACAGCTATTTGTTTATGAAGGAATATAATAAATGGATAAACAAACAGCTATATTTTTAAACAGAAAACCCTATCGAATATTTAGACGGTAAATTTGTAGAGCGCCTTTCAAGGAAGTGAATGAGTTGTGATAATCAAAGACGAGAAAAAATTACGGATGGTTCATTGAAAAAACTGAATATGCACCTTTTAAAAAATGAATCCAAATCAGTTAATATTTTTGCAAGTCCATTGCAATTAATGTTTTTTCATGCACTATAATCAATATATGCATAAAAGTTTGTACAACCGACTAAAAAAATGTAGCACTCATTTGACTAGTGTGAAGCGCTCCTCTTTAAGGGACCAAGAGAGAGCTCCGAGAAAGCACGAAGATCGAGCGTTTAGATAATTATCGGCGGATTTTTGGGCCAAGTGTCTCAACCGCACAGCTGGCGAAAAGCGCCTAAGATACGAGGAACGAAACACGAACATCGGTCGGAGCACAACAAACGCCCAGCTGGCGAACACCTTCCGAATCCATCGTAAAATCCCGAAGCAACCTCACCTCGTCGCGTTTCGCGAGACAACTTCTCATGCTTTACCATCGTCGGTCACGTCGAGCCTCGTTACCTTTTTATCGCGACGGAGTTCCGCTCCGAAACACGGACGGCCCGATTCAAGATACTAAGAGAGAAATCCGCGAAAGCCCAAAGATCGAACATTTAGATAACATTCGAAGTTCGCGTGCCTAAAACGCATGGTTGGCGAAGCGCGTAAGATAGGAACCTGACATGAAACACAACACACGCCCAGCTGTGGCGAACACCTCCGAATCCTATCGCAATCTCGAACGAATCTCACATCGACGTGCACAGTCGTCGCGTCTCTTGCGACTAAAGTTTTCAAGCTTTACCATCGTCCTTCGCCTCCGGTAGCGATTTTTTGTTGTTTCTCTCAGACGATCCTCCCCGATTCCACACTACGGTTCTCGTTACTTCCGCTCCGCGCCTTCGTGTCCGGTCCTTGTGTCGCGAACACGACTATCGACGTCGAGGTTTTACCTTTGGTTTTACACGCAAATACCCACTGCGATATCCAACCTCTCAACCCTTAGCTCCGAAATACCAGATGGATTAGTATTATCCGCACTTGTCAAAGCACAGGGGGCGCGATAAACCGATATAAAGTGCATTTCCCGCAACTTACGACCTTCCCGACAATCGGCCAATGCGCGCCCGAGGAATCTGGTTATTTTTTCCGAGCATTGTTTCACCATATTTTTTGTGCCCCAAAGAACCAGCGATTTTCGCGTTTCGTGTTTATCTCGCTCCGCACACACATTTTTTTTTCTCCCCATCGACTCGCCCCTCGATCGCTGAATCGTCGGGCTCGGTTTCGGTGCGAAAGAATCAACCGCGACTCGCGAAACGTCGCGCTTCGTCGAATCCTCGCCGCGACGAGCTCGACAGTCATCCTGACTCATTTTTTTGTTGCCGTCTTTTTTCGTCAACTGACACGGCAACCCTGTCATCATTCTAGTGAAATTTATTTTCAAAATGGCAGCTACGAGAAGGTTGCAAAAGGTAAATTGAACGTTTTTCGTCGATTCTTTCGGGGATAGACACATTTTTTCATTAACACTTATTGCATCGATGAGAAAGACGCGAGACGGCGATAACGTCGACACCAAATACGCGTCGCGAATTCGTGCATCGATCCGCCAACGCGATTACCGTCTAACCGTCAAGTTTCCGTTTTTTTTTTCCAGCCTCGGCATTGCAATCGTCAATTTATGTGTTTCTTATTTTTGTTTCGTTCGACGAGCCAACAGTGTCGGCGTTCGTTTGGATCTCGAAGAATTCTCATTTCATCGAATCACTTTTCCGTAATCTTGTTCGATGAAAATTATTTTTTTCTTTATCGTCTTTTTTTTCCAGGAACTCGGCGACCTTCGGGCTTCAGCCATGAAAAATTTCACAAATATTCAAGTAGACGAATCGAATATCCTCAATTGGCAAGGTCTCATATTACCGGTGAGTGTTTTTTTTTGCCTTGGAAAAACGAGGTAAAGAAAATTGTATGCAATCCTGGATATGTTGGATGCGAACCGATGTGATTTTAATGGTTTGTCTCGGCGATTTCTCTGTTACTCACGTCTTGCCGTCCGTGTGTTTCAGGACAGTGTCCCTTACAACAAAGGCGCGTTCCGCATTGAAATAAACTTTCCTGCAGAATATCCGTTCAAGCCACCGCGGATAACGTTCAAGACAAAAATATATCACCCGAATGTGGACGAGAAGGGCCAAGTGTGTTTGCCCATAATCAGCCCGGAGAACTGGAAGCCGGCTACAAAGACGGATCAAGGTCGGTTCTTTGTACTTCAGTACGATGTCGTGCTCGAGGGGAGTTTTTGGCAAAACAAAAAAAACAATTCACCATTTTCTCTACAAAAAAACTAGCCTTCACCAAAAGCTATTTTTTTCTTTTACTAATTACCAATTACTAATTTACAATTTGCAATTTCCATTTTCAAATTCCCATTTTCCAATTACCAATTACCATTTTCCAATTGCCAATTACCAATTACTAATTTCGAATAGCCAGCCTTTTACCAAAGAAAAATGTTGGCCTTTTAATTTTCGCCGACATTCCCTCGATGCGTAGCTAGATAAATTCCTTGCCATTTTTTCGGATCAAGGTCGGTTCTTTGAACTTCAGTACGATGTCATGCTCGAGGGGAGTTTTTGGCAAAACAAAAAAAAACAATTCTCCATTTTCTCTACAAAAAAACTAGCCTTTGACCAAAAGCTATTTTTTTCTTTTACTAATTTCCAATTTGCAATTTCCATTTTCAAATTCCCATTTTCCAATTGCCAATTACTAATTTCGAATAGCCAGCCTTTAGCCAAAGAAAAATGTTGGCCTTTCGAATTTCACCGACATTCCCACGATGCATAGCTAGATAAATTCCTTGCCATTTTTTTTTGGCGTATACGATTGTACACAATGTGAATGATTTATATTTTTTATTCGCAGTAATCCAAGCGCTGATCGCGTTGGTGAACGATCCGGAGCCGGAGCATCCTCTCAGAGCTGACTTGGCCGAGGAGTTCCTTAAAGACAGAAAAAAGTATCTTAAGAACGCCGAGGAGTTCACAAAAAAGCATGCGGAGAAAAGGCGAGAGTCATCGTCAGCTGAATAACGTTGATTAGCTGTTACTCACCGAGATGCCTATCGCCCGCCTCCTGATTTATAACGTAAAACATACCCTACTGATTTGAAGTGGAATCAGGCAGAGATCCCCCTGTACAGTATTGGTTGATCGACGATGAGAACATGCAAATTATAATATTTATAAGGTGACGAAGAAGGGGAAAAAAACAAGAATGACAAAAAAAAAAGATGAAGAAAATAAGGAAAAAAATAAACTTCTAAGTTTATCATAAATAAAAATAAATAATTGTATAATATTGTCTCTTGGAGATACGCCGCTGATTCGATGATCGTCGAATACCGGCCGATCTCCAACATTATACTATATTATAACATAAAGACCAATGATTGGTGATGTTCGTGATTTACAGTAGAAGCGTGAAAAAAAAAGAAAAAAAAGTGTTCAATTTAATTCATATAGAAATGTACGTATTTAGCGTCATATTTAAACCTGGTCAATGTCCGAAAGACACATCTACGTCCAAGAATGGAACAACCAAAACAATGTGTCATTTTAAGCCTGTGTGAAGATCTGCCATATGACTTTCTTTTTTTTTTTTTTTTTTTTTTTTCAATCTAGCGCGTCCTCGTTGCCAGTATATTATAGCTTTCGTTCTTAATCCAATGCTGTTATGATCGCCGGGCGTGAAATAACGCGTGTGCCAAATCATTAAAGTTTTTGTCTCGATTGTCTATCCAGTGAGAACAGCTAATAACTTAATCCAACTGTTAAGTAAAAAAAATGATCTCAGTATATAGTTTCTTCAGCATCAAACGTGCTATGTCCGTTCGAGCGTCTAAAACACGAAGCTTATATTCTCAACACTAGTACGAGTGCCAAAAACATCATGAAATTACCGAGTTGGCAATTTGAATTCTCCGAGAACTTTTGATTGGAATATAAATTGAGAAAAAAAAAATGAGTAGACTATGTAATTAAATGTAGCTTTGCTTTCTCAGCGAACCAGTATCGTTGAATAACGAAATAAAATTGAAGTTGCATTTTGAACTGGCGTACATATCCTTTTATTTTTCGTCACAAAACGTTACAGTATCCAAAACAAAACAAAAAAAAAACTTACAAAATCGTATAAAAATTTGTTTTGATCGAAAGCCTATTTTGTACTTGAGCATTCCTTAAATTTAAACGATCGTGAATTATACATATTCGTGGTGCAGAAAACAATTGATGAAACAATAAATAATGATGCGGATATGGTAGGGACTTAAAAAAATAAACAATACTTATATAATAGAATGCTCTTGCGAGATCTGGAAACTATCAAAAATATTGATGCAACTGTAGGAACGATAGATTTGTCGGTCTCACATTTTGTCCTATTGAATCGATGAGAAATTTTTCGCGATAAATCGTTCCGTTCAACGGATACGAATGATTCGACTGAGATTTATGAAAGATTAACCACAGTGATTGAAAACGATAGATTTACGGATGTATCACACATACATTCCCAACCAAAAGATTAATTGAATCGAAAATTCACTACTTAGAATAGCCATATTCATGATATCAAAACCTTTGATTTTGCATAATAATAATGCCAAAAAGTTATTAACAAATTATTTAAAAAAGTAACTGTTTAAAATAGAAATTAAACCTTTTATTTTCTCATTTTAAGTGAATTCCTTACTTTTTCAGCATTCGGATATGTTTCTGTATCACAAATCTGCAGTACACACAAAAAGTTTCGAGGCGATTGTGCCAACCGTGCCGTAGTTATGTCCTTAACAAAATTCCAAAAATATAAAATTCAAAAATGTAAGAACATTCTGAAAAAATGCATGTGATTTCTAGAAAATCGATTACTTCATTTGAAAAAAAAAGTTTTACTGATCATTTGTTGAACAATTTTTTTTACCAATTTGTTAATAACTTTTTGATATTATTATACGAAATGAATGTTGTCGACAAATTTTTTTCAAATTTTGATACCATTAGGAAGTCTTTAATTGTTCACTGAATCCCACTTTTGGCTGAGAATGTACTTGTGAAGCATCCTTAATGTCTCATCTTAATGCCGCAGAAAAAATAAATAAATGATGATGCGGAACACTTACGTAACAGAATGATGTAGCGCGATCTAGACACAATGAAGAATATTGCTGCAACTGTATGAACGATAGATTTGCGTGTATCACGTTTTTATTCTATCGGATCGATGAGACTTTTCGCGAGAGATCGTTCCGCGCGGCGAATACGAACGACACGACTGAGAGATTTGCAAAAGACTAAATACCGACTGGAAGTGACTGTGAAGACGATAGATTCGTCTCATCTTAATTTCCATTTTTGTTCTTCATTTTACCAACTGAAGGAGACTTTCCCACGAAAAATCGTCACGTCCGGGCTCGAGGTCGACAATGTCGTCCTTCAGAACGCTGAAGAGCTTGGCGAACGGTGGATAATGTTGTTCCAGGCTCATTTTGTCGCCGATTATTATGAGCTTGTGCTTCGCGCGAGTCACCGCGACGTTGAGACGATTGCGATCTTGCAGAATGTCCATTTCCTGTGTAAAAGTCTTCCATTATAATATATGCGCGATAATTCTTCACCGTTATTAAAATTCTATCGTCCGATGTAACGCACATGTGCTTCATAAGATTTCCGAGGCATGCTTCTGGTGCAAGAATATATGATAATTTCTTTGTCCCGCCCTTGGTACTGATCGACAGTATTCGTCTCGATTTCCGGACACATGCCTCGCACGAATTCGACTTGAGAGGTGAACGGGCAAATTACACCGATGGACTTCGTGCCGAGACCTCCCTGCAAAATACAAAACAAATAGTAAGAGCTACAGTGCGCACAGACATTTTTGAAGACACTAAAAATCGCGTACAAAAAAAAAAACAACTGAACATTTTTTCATGAAGTTGTAAATGTTTTTTCAAATTAACTATTTTAATAAACTAAGTAAATTTTCAAATTGACTATTAAAATTAACTTTTTTAGTGAACTAAGTTAATTTTCAAATGAACTATTAACTACTGTGTGTGAAATTTCAGCTTGGACTGGTTGAGGCACTGTCGAGTTATAGTGGTTTGCGTTTTTCGCGTCCGATTCATACACACACACACACATGCATACATACACACACATCCGGACATTTTTTCTAAACGTGATTTTTCAATGTTTTGGAACATTTCGAACACGTTTTTATTAAAATCTCGAAATTGTTTTTCCCTTGAAAACTTTCTCTATCATAATCGGATGTGTTCGAAGCCTTTGCGTTTCGATCCTTACCTTGAGCAATGCAGCGATGAGCCGTACAATAATGGCTGCTTCGAACACGTTACGGACTCGATGATCCTTGCTTCGGCACTTATCCTCGACGTCGAATTTAGAACTCAACGAGAAGGTCTCGCCCGTATTCAGAACGACGACCGAATCCTCCAGATTCACGGACAAGGCCTTCGAGACCCAACGCTCGCAAGATTCAAGAACCTGGAATCGAATTCGGAAGCGAAGAGAAGCGTTGAAAGACATTCGCAAATGAGCTCGACTTTTCTTATCGCCGATACGTCTTTGTTCAATAAATACCATCGTGTCCTTTATGCGCAAAGTCGCCGTCGCCACTTCGTCGTTTGCTGCTTTCATATTTCCCTTGTAAGTTATTTCGTTGGAGACGGACATGATCTTCCGATTCATTCGGTACTGCAATTTCAACGTGACCGTGTTGTTCTCACTGTCCAGTCTCTCGAAGAGTGACTCGTTCATGCCCAGCTTGCTGTGGATACAGAAGAATTGTTAACAATTCAGTAAGGAAAACTTTTCATGCAATTTAATCTATTAACACATTACCTCGCATCGCGGCTCCTGATGACCGGTGATAACTGCTCGGGATCACCGACGAGAACGAACTTCGATGCGCTATAGATCGGTCTCAACACTATCGATTGCATTACCTGCGAGGCTTCATCGACCAGACAGACATCGAAGATCCGCTTCAACAATTGACCGTGGCTCGAGCCCAGACACGTCACCGCAACTACTTTCTGAGGAGAAATAATATTTTAACGCAATATTTTTTATTTATCTTGAGATAAATAAAAGGTGGGGTTTTAACGGTGATTCCGAATCTCCTGAAATAAGTGGTGCATTTTTAGAGTGGTTTATACAAACTTCCACGCATCTATTGAATCTAGTGGATGGTTATTTTTATTACAACAAATGCCCTTAACGTGGAAAAACATTAATTGCAACGGATAAAAAAAAAATTAACTGGTAAGGCAAACGTACCAACGACTGGACACGTCCCAGTGGCTGGACAAGGCGTGCGTGCGAGAGAGATGGAAATACGATTTTCCATGCATGTCCAGGGACTGGGACTGCTCCCTTAAGTGTCCGGACATTGGTACGTTTACCTTATGTGCTAATTTGCAAAAGAGAATATATTCAAAGCAAAATCCGTCATTTTCGCTCGATTTTGATGTATTACGGCGAATCCTCTTCCTTGGAAGATGCTCTACGTATTATCAATTAATTGCAATTAATCTTGTTCTCGGTTCAGGACATAAGCCGTCCACTATAATCAACAGGAGCATAAAAGTTTGTATGAACGACTTTAAAAATGTGGCACTAATTTGACCAGTGTGGAACGCTCCTCTGGCATCGTTAAACGAATTTACGATTTACCTTGCTGTTATAAACCCAATCCAAGCTCTCCGGAGATCTGCATTCGCCGGTGAGAACTTCTTCGGACTTGTGCATTATAGCAGGATTAATTCGAGCTTTCGATCCCAATCGCATGAAATCGATGCCTTTCTCGTTCAGCTTCAGCAATATGTTGTCGACGGCGCTGTGAGTGTGAGCGGTGACCAGCACCGATCGGCCGGTTTTCACCAATAAATCAATCAGAGCGACGAGGGTTTGCGTCTTGCCGGTGCCGGGCATGCCTTTGATGAGCAGGTAATCGTTGGCCGTCAAAACCTTCAACACCGCTTGCCGCTGGTACTTGTTCAGCTTGAATAATATGCCCGCACCGATCTCGGCCACGGATTTTGGTAACCTTTGCACAAAGGTCGCCGGTTTCTTGTCGATAATTATCGTACGCAATTTATTGATATTTTCGTGGTTGTTCAAGAGGCAGGCGACGTTCGCGAGATTCAGCGTCGGCGTCGCCATCCACGGATATTTGTCCAAATGGAAAGTCGCGTTTGGATTCTGTCGCACGATGTTCCTGGAAAATTTAATTTGCCTACGTGACATCTTGTGTATATAAGTGCGGAAAACGATTGTACCAAATGTAGCAAATAAAAAAAAAAAAATTCGTTAAATTTTTTTCGACTGTTGTGAAAATATTTTGTCTTTTATTTACTCTGCGAATCATTTTTTTTAGTTGCTCTGTGGAATACCGCAAATGGTAAAACAATAAGTTGTGTTGCTGTTAAAAAAATTGACTGTTCAAAAGAAATATTGCGTGGTTGTAGATTGGAGGTGAGAAAATACCTGTCCAGCAGCATTTGTATCTTGTCTTTGCTCTTGCTCTTTAGATAGCCCGCGGATACGTTCACCCTCTTGTCCGTACTGACGATCAGGTACTCGCCGTCCGTGAAACTCGATTGAGTCAAATCCGTTAATGCAAACTCTTCGTCGCTGTCTTTTCGTCCGAAAGTGTGCAAGTACCTGTTGTCTTCCTGGACAACTTTCTCGCATACCGTGAGATTGCATATACCCGTGCCGTTCTCCTCCCTAAGAAATAATCATCGAGGTTCGGGTTTAGTATCTTACATTAAATAAATTTTGCTTTTATTTCCACTACAATAAGAACTCTCTAAGCTGCACCAAAAAGGGGGGTCAGTTTCACACCAGGAGTGATTTAGGATTTGCGAATAACACTCCCATACGCTACGAAAGCCGAAAATTGAAGAATATAGCATGTATGAGTGATTTACGATTTTCGAATTCCACTCTCATTTGCTACGAAAGCCGAAATCTCAAGAATATAGCATGTATAAGTGATTTAGGATTTTCGAATAACACTCTTATATGCTACGAAAGCCGAAATCTCGAAAATATAGCAAGTGGGAGTGGATCACGTATTCCTGGTATGACGTCACTTCCGATGAGAAGTTACTTCCAATAAGTGATATTTACTTTTTGCTAGTATTTAACGCCAATTTTCCTCTAAAAAATTTATCGTCATTCCTCTAAACAAACTACTATCGCTCGATTGCAGATAAATCTTCTCACACGAACCCTCGCCTACCTCACACGTGGCTCCAAGGTCCACAGATTTCCGATCGACGTGACATCGATCTGTGCGTTATCCTCCAGTTTCACCATCGTTATCCACTTCATGACATAATCGACGTGGTCGGTCGTCAAATAGTTCATGGCCTCTCTGTGGATGGTTCTCAAAGCATGCGATTCTGGAAGTTCCAAATTGGCATCCTTTTCCGCGTACACGGAGCACAGCGTGTTGTATGGACAAGTAGTGCAGGCGAAGCGATGATTGATCGGCTCCGGAAGTTCCATCTCTTTCCACACTTTGTCGACCTTTCCGTCCTCCCTCGTAACTTCGTCGAATTGCTGGACTTGTGTGACGTAGTTGGCGTAAGAGTTTCTCAGTAAAATTAGGTCTCTTTCGTCGTTGTGTTTCGACTTTATTTCGTGCATCATGTTTTCCCTGAAATAAACAATTTTCGCTAGAGTTCGAAGGGAGGTAAAATTTAGGATTAAATACTCACGATGAGCACGGAGTTAAAATGTTACGAATTTAAGTTCACCGGCTATTATTATTTCTATCCAGTACTTGTATTATCAGTTTTATTATTCGTGTACTTATTAATAATAATAATGGCGTGTCCATTATTATTAGTTAGTTATATTTCGGTTTAATTCTACGCGATAATACTCGCGTCGTGTGGTTGCTTAGGTATAAAAAAAGTATCTTCCGAGGAATCTTTTTGGTTAAATTGATAAAGAAAAATTTCAAGTTTTCTTTTTTTATAAAAAAAAAAAATGTTCTAAAATTATCGCTAGCGCCGAAGAACCAATCGGCAGGAGAATCGTCCGTACCTGATATAAAGCAGAAGACCGGAGTCGACTTTTTGTCCCGTATAGCGCACCATCATGTTGTAGAGCAGAACTTGTCCTCGATGTTCGCAGGAGAATGAAGCCCGGCCAGTTTTCACTTCGAGTGGCATAATCTTGCGCTGCAAATCGACGGTAACATCGACCGTAACATCCATCTTGCCTCTTATACCCAACGAGGGCAGCCAGACGTTTTCCTCGATCTCTCGTATGCGCTCGATCTTTCCTATGAAATTATTGTCGCCCGCGTGCTCGATGTTCCCTTCGCAAACATATTCGGCCACGAAATATTATTGCTCGAATGCAAAAAAAATGTAAAAAAAAAATAATCGTTTTCGATCCGCGATGCTTATTTACCTATCAAATAACGGTTCACGAAATTGAATATCTTCGGTACGTATGCTTTCAATTGCTGTTTGCAATCCCGCAGCGATATGTTGGAATCGTAGAGCAATCCGACGGATCTTCGTGTGCTGAGAACTTCGTCCACGATTTTGCCTATTTCGGGTATTAAAGTCGCCTTTTTTCGTAGAGTCTGAAAAAAACGTTCCGTGTATTAAATCGAGCTGCTGGACCTTCCTGTTTTACTGACGGAACGAGTCGACTTCGTAGAATCGACTTAACATCGTTAATATGTTATTCATATGCTTCAAATTTTACAGGACCGTAAATACTAGCCATAAACGCTTCGGAGTGCAGTTGACTTTCGGTTGAAGTTGTCCAAGAAATGAAGAAAATCGAGTTACCTGTTGCAAGATCTCGTGGACCAAAGTACCGATCGTCATTGACTGATCCCGCGGCTGAACACCTGGAACGGCGTCGAGTCCCCTAAACGAATGTTGAAGCACGCCGCTGCGCAAGCAAAAATTCGACTGGACGATCGACGTTCCCGTTATCAAATTGTGAGGCTTCGTCACAAGGAAACCATTGTCGTTGTTGATCACCCAGTAGTCCGATTCTTTCCTTGCTTTCAACGACACGACGTCGTTTTTTTCTACCTTTACGTCCCTCCTGAAGCGAAAATTTTCATTGTTCAGCGTATACATTCAAATCAATAAAATATCAATTGGCAATCAAAATTTGTTATACGGTTCTAAAATTAAAAAAAAATTGTTTATAAGATATGAGTTAAAATTTTATAGACTTCAAGAAATTAATTAACTTCTTTTTTGGTTTAAGATTTTTTCCCGTTGATAATTCATATGTAAATAAATAATAAATAAATTAAATACTTCAACGAACAAAAGGTCGCTCGAAAGATTACCAAAAGCCGTAACAGAAAACCGTCGCTGCGGATTTTTGTGCGGAATCTTTGACCCATATTTTAGTGAATTTCTTGTCTCTCTCGATAGCCGCGATTATGCAGTATCGAAATTCTTCCAAGTCTATAGCATCGGTGTTGTCCTCGTGGAAGGTATCGTCGAAGAAATCGACAAACTCGCCGTCGAACTCTGCCTCGAGTTGCGCTACGGCACCCATTTTTTCCGTTTTCTCATCCCTGGACAGTTTTCCGTCCTCGGATTTTCCAGCCGCTGTTGAATTTTCGGACGAAGTTGCGAGGTCGCTCGAAGCTGCAACATCTTTAAAAGAAATCAGTCGATGAATCGGCGACCGTCGTTGTCTTTGCGAGCTTCCACCTTTAAGCTACGTCTGTGCCGATCGGAACATAATCGAAAACAATCGTACCGTTCAATCGCGCATGTGGCAATTTTTTATTTATTTTCAGCGGCGACTCGGTTTCTCCAAATTCGCCATCAAATTCAGACTCAAGTTGCGCAACAGCACTTATTTTATCCGTTTTCTCATCCCTGGCCAGTTCCCCGTCCACAGATTTTACAGCCACAGTTGGATTGCCCATATCACGATTTTCGTACGAAGATGCAACATTGTTGAAAGCTGTAACAACTTTAAAAAAATTATCCTAAGAATCATAGATCGATGTGCATATGAATTTTTTCAGATTTTAAAGTAATCGTTGATTTTTTTTTTTTGTCTTATAGAACAAAAATCAACAATTACTTAAAAATCTGAAATAATTCATACGTATTCAGAAAAACAAACGAATCATTTTCATAAAAAAAAAAGTTTTGTTGCCGGGTAATTTGTTATCTAATTAATTTTTTGATGAATTTGTTAATAACATTTTGCAATTATTATTATGCAAAATTAATCTTCTCAGTACCTTTAGTATACATGATTTTTTTCAGA
>JAPYZC010005684.1:0-10905 GCA_030522665.1 Ichneumoninae sp. A BG-2022a | reverse complement strand
AATACAAAGTAAAGATAATATTGCCAACCTATATTATTTCCGAGTACCTGTATTCACCGAGCAAAACGGCGCTGTGAGGTTTCTCGACGACCAATAATTCACCGGGACTTATATCTCTCGTCGCGATGGCGTGTCTTCCAATGGCACCGCCATCGTCTCGAATCTCAACGGCTCTGCTGCACGAAGGGTACAACGGATTGACATCGTTTATTTGTGGAAGAGTCTTCGTTTCACTGTCGTTCAGTGGAATTTTTTTAGGCCGCACTGGGGGTTGATGCTTGGCTCCCTTTTTTCCTTTCGTCTGATTCCCCTTGTCCATAATCGCCAGCATCACCCTTACGTCCGATTCGATCTTTTGCTTTCGCTCCGCCGGAATTTTTGCGTGATCGAGAGCTTTTAGGGTACTCCTGAAAGCTTCGATCGCCCTCGCATGATTTTCCAAAGCCAGCAGACATCTGGCTCGTCTCTCCTCGACTTTGTACAACAATTCTTGGGGATAACCGACCCGAAGACATTCCTCGACATCCGATAGAGCCAGATCGTGACGACCGATGTTGTGGAGGGCGGCCGAACGATTGGCCAGGAGAATTCCCAAATCTAGGGTTGCACAGTGTGTTAAAACATATTTAATGTTGATCTTAAGGTCGTACTAGCGCAATGACTGACACCGCCTAAGTTTGAGAGGAATAAAAGAGTATTACAAACACTTCTCGATCGGATAAAAATCTGAATAAAATCAAGCATATCAAAGATGCTGATAAGATTGTTCGTCCATAATAATTATCCCAAAATGTTATTCGTTTCCTTAATGTTAAAATTTGTTTAAAATCATAATTTTCAAGTATAAGATAAAACTCTGAAAAAATTCATACGTATTCAGAAAAATTGATAAATCATTTTTGTAAGAAAAAAAAATTTGGCTGCCGGGTAATTTGTTGCACAATTTTTTTTTCAGTAATTCGTTATGAACATTCTGAAATTATTATTATGCACAAACAATCCTTTCAGCACCTTTTGTGTGCTAGAATTTTTTCAGATTTTTTTTTCATCGAGAAGGGTTTGTAATCTTTGTCTTTTTTCTCTCGAACTTAGGCGGCGTCAGTCATTGTGCTAGTACTACCTTAATGCTGGTCTTTTTTTAGTGTGCTACGCGAAATTGGGTCGAAATATTAACTCTTCAGGTATGGGTTTTTGCCGAGAGCAAACGACCATGCTTTCTTTTAAGCATAAAAACGATAACAGTATTCGTAATAAATTTTCTTTTGCATTATCCAAAAAACAACACTTCAAGATACGTCTATGAATTTTTTCAGATTTTTTTTAGCACATCAGCTTGGTACTCGCATCGTGCGAAGGTTGCTTATTGGCAAATTCTAGGTCTTCGTTAAATAAGGATCCTGCACTAAGAAACAGGATAGTATTTCTTACTACAATGGATAGTTCCGAGGAGGAACTTCTATATAGGTAGTTTTTTATAGTATATATTCAATTGGTTAAACTGTAATTATGGTTGCACCATCATTTTTTGTCTTTGTCATAACTATAAAATGTAGACGTTCGACTTGGGAACTATTTTTTATGGTGAAAAGTCAGTATCATTGCTTTCACTATGTAATTTTTTCTCAGTGTGTATACGTGAGGGGTTATAGATCTGAAAAATTATTGAAGATGAATATCAACTATTTAACGCCAGAAGGGCTTGTAGTTGACGCTTATACGCAGCTTATTTGCCCTTATTAAATTTACCCATTGGAAAACCAGGATAGGACATAATAATGTGATTATGAAGATAAAAAATTGTATTATTTGTTTTATTAATTTAATTAGTAATATTAATTTAATCTCTTATTAAATTAGCCCATTGGAAAACTAGGATACACGTAATAAAGTGATTATGAAGATAAAAAAATGTATTATTTATTTTAATAATTTAATTAGTAATAAAAATGTCCTCACCTTTTCGTGGTGCGAGAAGAATAGCGTTTGAGTAAGTTTCAAGAGCGCGCAAATAGTGCCCCATTCCGAAGAATTTATTTCCCGCATCTTTGAGCTTGAGGGCCTTGTCGAGATCCTTTTTGTGAGTTTTCTCAACGTCAAGCGGCAGACTGTGAGCTTCCGGATAGTTGAGAATGAAATTGACTCTTTCACCGTTGGCCTTCAGAGCGGCGAATTTCTTGAAGTCACTGGGACTGACGGCTTTTCGTACGGCGAGTAGATTCGAACGGAAGTAATCACCGATTTCGTTATCCGATTTGTCACTCAACATCGTATATCAATGACTACTCTGATCGAAGAGATGAAAATTAAAGGATTTATCTAGTTCAGGTAAAAAATGAAGTTTCGATGACGACGACGAAGCTTCGACGAGCTACTAGACGAAACTGGTGGAAGTGCGCGGGTGCACCATACAGACTATTTTCGTGCATCTATTTTCATCGTCTCGCGGATGCTTGAAAAGTTCGTGAAGCACGTGCTCGTATTCGACGTCGGATCAGTTACAAAATAATTAATCAGTATCAATGCACTTGTTGATACTGTGCAATTTTTTTCCACACCTTCTTAAACCTTCCTTTACAATAACGAATGATGATCAGAAAGTAATTAGAAGGCAGGAGAAAAAATAAGCAGCCTCGACCTCGCTGTGCTAAGATTATTTTTCCGGCAAGATATTTTCTAGCAGTAATAATAGAATATTTGCTTTCGGGTTATTTTTTTGAGGATTTTTGTTAAATGGAATACTTTTCATCTGGATCATTTTGGAGGACACTTTAATCCAGGAGATTTTGGCAAATGATATTTTAGCGTGCTACCAAATAAGGTTCGAATGAAAATCAGGAATGCGATTGATCATAATTTAATTAATACACATACAGTAAAAGAGAACTTATCGCTATTTCGACACTCAGAGTGTGTAATACAAAAACATTATACGGTACTTTTTTATTTACGTTCAAATTTAAAGACTTCCATGTGTAAACACTACAATTACAAGTATACAATATATACAATTCTTAATGAGAAAATTGACGATACTATGCGAAGAATCGAAATACTATTGTATTATTTGTGAATTACTACACGAGGTGTATCGAAGAAAATAATCGATTATAATAGTATTTTCGAGTCAATACTTGGCGTTATCAAAGGTCAAAGGAACACAGGTGGAGCTGTCCGGTAGAATGTTAACAGACCAGCATAGCCATCGTGCAGCCTCTTTCCCTGCCCGACCCGCTACGTCGGTAACAAAAACTGTAATCCATTCGTTTTCACAAGTGCTACATTTTTTCGAGAAAAAACAACAAATTATTAGCTTCTCCTTAGTTGTTACATGAGAACACTAAAAATGTGCATTTAGCCCAAATGTCGAGGAACATCGAAAAAAAACTTATAGTTTCTGTTACCGACCGAGTCTGTTTCACATCGTCTCAACTGCCAGCCAGATAAAGCCAGCTGGAAAGCTAAGCTGTATATAAGCATGAAATATGTCCTTTGGCCATTAGTAACGCGATTTCATTCACACCACCCTCTTTTTGTACGACTCGATTATAGTGATTTTTCGCTACTCTCCTACGTCGTTGCGATAAAACTATGAAATATTAAAAGATAAATCGTTCCGCCCTGCAGAAATCGAACAATCTTCATCCATTATAAAATACGAAGACTCTACAAACTATATAGCGATTGAATGATCAAAAGTCATGCTGCTCGAATCGACAAAGTTTTCTCTTCGTATCGATAAAAAAAAAAATGATCGATACGATGTAAAAAAAAAGAAATCTTTGTGGGACCGAACAGTTAATGTAAGAACTCTCTATTTTTTGTACAAAAGCGTATGATTCGTCTTTTTTCTTCGAGCGATCCGTGTCAATTTCCATAAATCTTCCATTCGATCGATTTTTCCAAAAATAAATCGATACATATTCAATTCATCGATCTATGAGATCAAAATCCCTCAATAGATCGGCAAATACTGATAAAATATTTGAAAAACCGAAAACAAAAACTACTCAATCCAATAGAAATTTGACGGTCGGATCGATCCGATGGATAAAGCGTCTGGGCTAAATTTATTTATTTTTGTTGCTTTTCTTTTTTTTTTTTTTCAATGACACTCGTAACTCAAAAATGATCGGAATCGTGAAAATCGTGCGATACGGAACATGAATCTCGTGTGTTGGTGCCGACCTCCCACTCGGAAGCGGCAATGGCGAGAAGAAAGTGTTAGAAATCGTAAGAGGCTTCGTCCTCTTCCTTGTTCTTGGCCCGCAAGCCGAGTTTGTAAAGTCCACCGGCGACGATGGAGCCGGCGAGGGGACCGACCCAGTACACCCAATGATGACGCCAAGCGCCGAGGATGACCGCCGGACCGAGTGTCCTGGCTGGATTCATGCTACTTCCGGTCACCGGAACGGCCGCCATGTGAGCCACGGAAATCGTCAGACCTATTGCCAACGGTGCCCAGCCCTTGGTGTCGCTCCTCTTAGGATCCGTCACAGCGTGGACGACGAGAACGAGCAGGAAAGTCACGATAGCCTCGACCAGGACACCCTGACCACCGGCGACGTCCTCGCCGAGCATTGTCGCACCAAGACCATGTATTGCTCGCTGATCCGGTATCGCAGCCTGAAAAAAAATGTAGTTGAAAAAAATGAAACAATTGCTCATCAGTGAGCTATCGACAGGTCATTCATCGCTAATCGCATTCCTAGCTAGGTACTGCCTATCCATGTTGAATTCTATTCCATATGCTACGAAAACCAGTCGACCGAAATTGTATCATATGGTATGGAATTATATTAATTTTATGCATGTCTGCAGCTGAAAAAAATCAACATTTGCTCATCGGTGACCTGTCGAACCGCTGTCAGCTGCCAATCGCATTCCTAGCTACTGTCCATCCATGTCGAATTCTACTCCATATGCTACGAAAACCGGTCCACCGAAATTGTAGCTTATGATTTGAAAATATATTAATTTCACGCGTGTCTGTAGCTAAAAAAAATCAACAATTGCTCATCGATGACTTATGTACGGTCATCAGTCATCAATCATATCCCTAGCTACTGCTCATCCATGGGGAATTCTATCCCATATACTAGGAAAACCGGTCTACCGAAATTGTAGCATGTAGTATGGAATTATATTCATTCCACCGATGTCACTAGCCGTAAAAAGTCAACAATTACTCATCGGTGACCTATCGACACGCCATTCATCGCTAATCGCATTCCTAGCTATTGCCCAACCATGTCGAACTCTATTCCATATGCTACCAAAACTTGTCTTCTGAGATTGTTACGAATGGTATGAAATTATATGAATTCCACGCAAGTCTCCAGCTGAGAACAAACCAATAATTGCTCATCAGTGAATAATCCACCCACCATCCGCCGTCAATTGTATTCCTAGCTACTGCCCGTCCATGCCGAATTCTATTCCATATGCTACGAAAACGGGTCCACCGAAATTGTAGCATATGATATGGAATTACATTAATTTCACGCATGTCTCTAGCTGAAAAAATGAACAATTGCTCATCAGTGACTAATCCACCCACCATCCGTCGTCAATCGTATTCCTAGCTATTGCTCATCCATGTCGATTTCTATTCCACATACTACGAAAACCGGTCTACCAAAATTGTACCATATGGTATGGAATTATATTAATTCTACACATATCTCTAGCTGAGAACAAACCAACAATTGCTCATCAGTCACTAACCCACCTACCATCCGTCGCCAATTGTATTCCTAGCTACTGCGCGTCCATGTCGAATTCTACTCCATATGCTACGAAAACCGGTCCACCGAAATTGTAGCTTATGATTTGAAAATATATTAATTTCACGCGTGTCTCTAGCTGAAAAAAAAATCAACAAGTGCTCATCGGTGACCTATTGACCCACCATCTGTCGGCAGTCATATTCCTAGCTACTGCCATCCATGTCGAATGCCAAAACCAATATATTGGGACAGCCAGCCGTCGAGCAGGTTACGGGAAGGAACGAAGCGAATTGCGATAACCGAGCCGAACAGGTCTGCAGTCGGCGTAATCCCGGTACTGATGCCGCGCCGGACCTTGACCCTGGACGGTGACACTTTAATTGAGCGGCTTCGGCAAAGGCCTCGGCGCGCGCACATGCATCCCCGCGAGAATATATGTCTCCTTGCTGCGCGTTCAATTATTAACCATGCGGACACCGCGATCTCTTTGCTACTCTCCGATGTGAATCGGAATCTGCGGGTTTAATCGCACGGGACAAAATTACCAGTTTCCCAATTTTGGCAATTCGAAAGATTTTTTGTTTTTAATGGGCTTTTTTCGTTGAGGAAACATGAAAGCTTTTGCAAACTTTGTTTCGTTTTTTACTGGCTTGGGCTATAAATGAAGTTAGTCGGGAAAAAAATGTTGTATCTGCAATCGCGAGCGATTCTCCTGAATTTCAGAGAGATTTAACCATGCAGACACCGCAATCTCTTTGCTGTTCTCCGACGGCAATCAGAATCTGCGGGTTTAATCGCACGGGACAAAATTACCACTTTTCCAAATTCGGCAATTCGAACATTTCTTTTTTTATGGGCTTTTTCCCTTGAGAAAACATGAAATTTTTTGTAAATTTTGTTTCGTTTTTTCCTGGCTTGGGCAGTAAACGAAGTAAGTCGGGAAAAAAATGTTGTGTCTGCAATCGGCGAGCGATCCTCCTGGATTTCAGAGAGGCCCGCGGGTCGTGGGAGCATGTCCCGGTATCCCGCGAAATAACCTTCGCGATTGCCGCGTGTCTGTACTGCACCTTCGCATATGTGGGTTATAGGTATATTGTATGGGTACCTTCTCTTCCTATACGTTACAACCGCGGTAAATGGTAAAGAGGTCGGCCTATCCGGTCGATCTATACCCGGAGGCAGCCACGCGCGCGCTTCTCCCGAATATAAACTGCGAGAGTTTTTTTTTTCGAGTGTACGTACGCGAGCGGAGGTGCTGCGGGGTTGGCACCGAGAAACAGCATTGAAAAGTAAAAATCACTCGTCGAGCCAATCGTGTTGGTTCATTGCCTCGGGGTAAGAAACAAATGCGAGTGAGAACGAGCAAGATATTACGGCAAAGTTATTTTTTTCTTTATTCCTTTTTTTTCGACCTCTTGGGACACATCCCTTCGGACGCGGAGAAAAAGTATTTAAATAACCGAAAATCTTGCTGTGACAATTCCACACCCAGAAAAAAAAATTATTTGACGGCCACCATTTATTAAGATTAAATAAAATATTTATTTGATTTAAATAAATATTTATTGGCTTTAAATAAATCTTTATTTAAATCAAATAAATATTTTACTTAATCTTAAAAAACGGTGGTCGTCAAATAATTATTTTTCTGGGTGCATTTCATATGCTACGAAAAACGTCCTATCGAAATTACGGCATACGGGATGGATTTTTGTATGCTAGAAATATTATGTATTCATTACATTAATTCTCGCGTGTCTCTAGTTTTAAAAAAATTGAAAATTAAGTCCTTTAAGGAGACTCAGAATAATGAACAAAGTGTCCTGGATTCTTGAAAAAATGGGACATATAAACAAACAAACAATTGCACAGTTTTCTAAAATATAAAGAAGATTATTGTTATAATAATATAATCCATTTCGATAATTTATGTTTGAAACAAGACGGAGTTTCGTTTTTTGCTTCTCTCGTTTACGAATATTTCAGAATTAATCGTGCAATTGTTGAAATATAATTTTTAGAGAAGTGCATCAGAAAAAGTATAATTAAGAGATATTGCAGCGAGACTACTTAAAAGTTGTGGGTTTGCTAGGAACGTCGCTAATTTTCCTCGGGCGGACTATAATCAAGATTAAACGAAAAATAATAAAGTCGAGTAAGGACGGGGTTGCGATGAAAAAATATGAAACTTAATTACCTTCAGTATGGCGGCACCGGCGATTGCGCCGCAACACTGGCAGACGATGTAACACAATGCTTTGAGAAGAGGGCAGTTACCGCTCACCAGAAGACCCATCGTCACTGCCGGATTCACGTGGCATCCAGATATCGGTCCCAGCACCTGTAAAATAGACGCGTAAACGATATTGAGCGAATTAAATAACGTTACCGTCCCGATACGCGAATTAACTAATTTTCGACAATTTCTACATTCATTTTTTTCTACTCTTTCTCTCGTAGCGGGACGAGTCAGAAGACCTAAAAACGATTTATTACGTAAAAACAGAAATCTATAACTATAGCTCCATAAATGACAGTAGTCGAATTAATTGTTGCGCGTGAAAATTTTATGTACTGAAAGCAACTAAAAATGTTAATGATAAATAATAATAATAATATTAAATGCATTTCAATATTAAGGTAGTACCAGCACAATGACTGACGCCGCCTAACTTCGAGAGAAAAAAGATAAAGATTACAAACACTTTTCGATGAGAAAAAAATCTGAAAAAATTCTAGCATATAAAAGGTGCTGAAAAGATTGTTTGTGCCTAATAATAATTTCAGAATGTTCATAACAAATGACTGAAAAAAAAATTGTGCAACAAATTACCCGGCAACCAATTTTTTTTTATTACGAAAATGATTTGTTAATTTTCACTGAATACGTATGAATTTTTTTCAGAATTTTATCTAATAATTGAAAATTACGATATTAAACAAATTTTAACATAAAGGAAACGAATAACATTTTGGTATCGACGAACAATCTTATCAGCATCTTCCATATGCTTGATTTTTTTCAGATTTTTATCCGATCGAGAAGTGTTTGTAATTCTCTTTTATTCCTCTCAAACCTTAACTCTAACGAAAAAAAATCATTTCTCTCATTGTAGTCCCCCTTTTTTTGGACCGGTGCCTCTGTGCAACATTTCACCCGACTCTGGTGTAAAAGCTTTCGAAGAAAACAATCTCCTCGCGACACGTCGCCCAGTTATCGTTAAACGAGACACGACAGGTAACATTGGAATTGCCTTTCTGTCTGAGACATCGGAAAGGGGACGTCGAGTGATCGGAGGCAGAAAGATCGAGCGCGTGCGCGTTGGCTGCTGCGCAGGCGGGTCACTCGTCGGCGCATGCGGGCGCAGGATTCGCTTTTCTGGCGCTCGGCCAGAAGCGAGGCGAGCCTCGTCGCGTTCAGCCACGCGCACAAGAGACGATTCGAAGAAATAGTCTAGATCGGCTGCGCGGCGTTGTTGGCGGTGCTCGCTGCAGATCCGATTCGGCTCCGATGGACCCCGCGCGCGAGATCGTGCCAGGGGCCCGGCGGCCCAGTTCTCATGCACGCCGGCAAGGTCTCCAGGGCCCTCGGGCGATCTCGCCAGAGCGCATGCGCTCGCCGCGCGACTTGTCGCTATTGCGCAACCGCACTCTACGCCGCATTTTTTTTTTATATCTTCGCTACCTCTATCTCTTTCGCTTGCTTCTTCTTTTTTTTATACACGGCGTCGTACACCGAAATGTATGATAATGTATGGAAGGCTTGCAGAAATAACGCGCGTGCCTGTGACGCGATGCGTGCGGATCAAGGGAATATTCGACCGCGCGGTCAATTAAACGCGCCGCGAGTTGAATCTGAACGGAGCGATCCTGCGAGCGCGCGTAAGTCGACCGCTCTATTCGCATGTTGGGAGAAAGGTTTTTTCAATTTAATCCTAATTATTATTATTCATTTATTTATTTATTTATATTTATTTACAGCAGTGGACGGGAAGACTCCCTTTTTAAATTTTAACAAGTTATTAGATGTTTTATGTTTGTGTAAAATTATAAATTTTTTTCTCAATTTTTTTTTATTTCATCTATCAAAAATCTTAATGTGACTCTCGGTTACATTTCGTAGAATAATAATTTTTTATTATGGCTCAAGGCTCCATACCGTCTTCGATCATTTTTATGAGTTAGTATTAATATCATTATTATTATTATTATTATTATTATTCATTCAAGCGAGGATTTAATCAATCAAAAAATCTACCGTGAATCAAGTACTCTCGACGATCCGAGCGAATCACGAGACTGGGACTACGAGACTACTATTACTATACTGTAATTACGTGTTCGACCGTTACTATATAGTATAACCGATTGTCGGGAGGCCAGTGTCCTCGGGAGGCTATAGATCCGTACGTACAGCTCGTTGAACGCTCAACGCTCAACGAGAGCGCCCGCGTATCTCGAATTAGCTCGCAATTTTCGTGCCCGCGGGGCCTTTCGACCCACAGCCCGGAGTCATCGTCACGCGTGTTACGTGTTTATGTGCGTTGAGTCTGAGCTCTTTTGCCCCAACTACAAATGACGTTAGCACACATATACGACACTATGTGTACTATACATTCATATCGATACATAAAATTTTTATAAACGTTTATAGACAACTCAGACAAATTACAACTGCACGGGGCCTCAGATTACTAAACAACTGGCAGAGGTTTCGTTTATAGATTTCCCGACTCGATTGATTCGATATCCTGACGAGGATCTTTTACATCCCGTCTAACATAAGACGACGTAAGGTTGGACTTCACACGTCAATTTTAACCGAGTACGCGTCTTCTTAATATACTCTTGGGGTCGATTTTTAAGACGTTAGTTTGAAATTAAGGTCGCTCTGGAGATCGAACTTAAGATCGAAGCTTCGCCCAAACTTCATTCCGTGCTTAAGATTTATCTTAAGTTCGAACTTAAGTCTGAACTCAAATTCGATTGTAGACGAGTTCGATATTAAGGTCGGATTGCGGTTCGATTTTATTAAGTTTCAATTGAGGTTCGATCTTATTAAGTTCGAATTGAGGTTCGATATTAAGTTCGAATTGAGGTTCGATCTTATTAAGTTCGAATTGAGATTCGATCTTATTAAGTTCGAATTGAGGTTCGATCTTATTAAGTTCGAATTGAG
>JAPYZC010005683.1:0-11650 GCA_030522665.1 Ichneumoninae sp. A BG-2022a | reverse complement strand
AATTGTTGTTTTTAGCTTCGTTTCTGGTCAACCGACGAATTACCTTCCGGCAGGAGAGATATTGTATAAAAATTTACAATTCGTAGTCATGTTTGTGCGCATTAATATTGCACGAAAATTAGATATCTAAAATAAATTATTTACTTTGAGGCATAACCGAATTCGCATGTGTTTTGCTCGAGGTTACTGCGGACGTTTGGCCGGATGGATCGCGCATAAAAAAATAAGAAAAAATAAAAAATAAATAACCTTGTCAGTTTGAGTTTTTTAAATCGCAAAACGATAAAGGATAGAGTATTTTTGAGCATGTTCCGCTCGATTTAACGGGGAAATTGTTGATTTTAGTTCCGTTTCTGATCAACGGCCGAATTACCTTTCGGCTGTTTCATATTGTAAAAAAAATGTCGAATTCACATTCATGTTTCTGCGCATCGACACTGCACAAAAATTACATATATGTAAAAAAAATTGCTTCCAGGCAAAAAGTTGAGACGGAAATCGGGCATGTTGTGCTCGACGTTGCTGCGGACGTTTGGTCGGACGGATTGGACATGAAAAAAAGGAAGAAAAAAATAAAGAGTGTCCGTTCGAGTCTTTTAATCGCGAAACGATCGAACACGTTTGGCGCAGTTGGGGAGAAATTAAGGACGATCGATAATCCCGATGTGTGTGTGGGTGTTTCGATGTGGCATTGGTGTGTTTGCCGCTCGGGCTCGTCATCGGTGTTCGGAGGCTACAGAGAAGTACAGACTCGTGTACTCGCGAAGCGCGGGAACGAATAAAAAAAAAAAGAAGAAATAAAGAAAAAAAAAAGTATCTAGTCTCGTTGCCGGGGCATCAGACGCGCCGCGCTCACCGCAGGTATTCCCGAAATCTCTAACGATCCGATATATTGCGATCTCTCCGTGGCGCTCCTCTCACTCCTCCCTCCGGGCCCCGACGAATATCCCTTTCAGCGCGTGCATTCGGCCGTGTGCATGCAACGTCCGTTCGCCCGTCGGATTTTCGCGTCTCTGTCTCCCTCTCTCTCTCCGTCGCTCTCTCTATATTCGCTAAATACCGCACCATCGCGAGGGATTAAAATATTGATCGGAGAACGAAAGAGGAGGGTGCCTGGACGCGGTGTGCGAGCCGGCAAAGGGAGGGAGAGAAAACGAATATGCGAGTTGCGGTAGAAGAGAGATACTGTGGCGTTGAGTGATGTAACGAAAAAAAAAAAATACAAATCACAGATATATGTATATGCGAGCGAAATGGAAAAACCTATCGGCGAAAAAAAAAAAGAATGAAACTGAAGATGCGGCGGACGAGTTCGAATTTTAGACGAGCATGCGGGTGTGGACGATGAACATTTGCCACTAGTGAAACAAAAAATTAATTAAAAAAACATGAAAACATATGTGCAAGCAAAATGAAAAACGTATCGTCGAAAGAAAATAAACAAAATGCGAAACTGAGGAAGCGACGGACGCGGAGCGCGAATTTTAGACGAGGATCGAAGCTCTGAGAACATTTGCTGCTCGCGAAAAAACAAAAACAAACAATCACGAATTTATATATGCGAGCAACATTGAAAAACGTATTGTCAAAAAAAGAAAAATAATAATAAAACCAAAGAAGCGAAGGACGCGAGTTTCGAATTTTAGGCGAGCACGAAAGCTCGGAGAGGGAAACATTTTCCGCTCGCGGAAAAAACAAATAAAAAACAATAACGAATGTGTATCTGCGAGCAAAATTGAAAAACGTGTCGTCGAAAAAAGAGAAAAATAAAAACAAAACTATAGAAGCGACGGACGCGCGTTTCGAATTTTTCGAAACTCGCGTCCGTTTTCTCCGACGAGCTCGGACAGAGATACTTTGCGGCTCGCGAGCGAACTGTGTCGGTTCGGTTTTAAACGAGCGTCAATTAATTGAAAAAAAAGCTCGCTGCCTTGTCAATAATTCGAGTGGTCGTTTAAATCGCAATTTGGGTTTTAACGCTGATTTATCGAAAGCGCGATAGCACCGAAAATCGGCTTAGCGCAGCGAGAAGGTGTCAATTAAATTAATTGAATTAATTAAATCCGACTCGGTCACAGCGTGCGGGGAGGGAGGGAGTTGAGGTGAAAAGGAGATAGTCGTCTCGATGCCTCTTCGCACTTACGTCGAGCCGAATTTAAATCAGTAGAATGAGAGCTACTGGGGCGTGCTCGTAGCGCCGAGCGAGCGAGCGAGCGCGCGATATAACGTCACGAGGTCGTTTAGCGCCAGAAATAGTTTCGAAGCTCCTTATTTTCTCTTCGTTCCTTCGCAGCATCTTTTCACTTCATTCGCGTGCGCTTTTTGCTTTTCTCATTTGTCTCTTGGGCCTCTCTATACGTCTCTCGTATACGACCGAGCGTAAAATCGGTGGGCGCGCATTTCTGGACGGACTACGAGTTTTCGCGGAGATCTAGAAGATCACTTCGTCGGCTACGAACAAACTAGTCGATCTAAAAGATTTTTTTTATTTGATTTTTTTTCTCATTACTCGAACCGAGCATGCGAATTCAAAATTTTTAATTCTTTTATCTTCTTTATGGCTACACGTAATAAAATTTTCGGAGCTCACCGTCGGATGAAGACATTGAGGGAAAAAGAGCAAAGATATATTTTTATTTAATTTTTTTTCTCACTATTCGAGCCGGGCATGCGAATTCAAAATTTGTCATTTTTTTTCTTCTTTATGGCTGCACGTAATGAAATTTTCGGAGCTCACCGTCGGATGAAAACATTAAGGGAAAAAGAGCAAAGATATATTTTTACTTCATTTTTTTTCCCACTATTCGAGCCGGGCATGCGAATTCAAAATTTGTCATCTTTTTTTTGTCTTTGCGGTTGCACGCGATAAAATTTTCGGAGTTCACCGTCGCCGAGGGCATCGGGGGAAAAAGAGCGCAGATATTGCTAGCGAGGGATCTAGCGTCTAATTAAAATTTCAAGGTCGCCGAGGCGGTTTCCCGCGTTGACCAATAGGTCGGAGACGAAAATAAATTATTCAAGGAGAAATAAGTGAAATACGAGATGCGCCGTGGGGCCCCGGCGGAGACACGGGCTCTCGTGGGTGAGAACGTCGAACGTGTTCTTTTCGGGGGAGTTTCGACGTTATTACGCTACGATGAGGAAACATTTTAATTTTTTTTCTTCTTTTTACCAACCTGAAGTTCCTCCTTGCACTGACGTTCCTCTTCCAGACTCATCCGCTTCTCGTGCTTCTTGTAGTAACGCCTCTTTGCCGCTTGGAGGTTGAACCACGTGTACGAGAAAGACTTTACGAATGGTAGGAGGGCCTCAATGAACGGATGGAACTCATCCTGCAAAAAAAAAAAAATACATTGTTAAAAATGGGATTAAAAAAATATATATCGTTAAATATAGCCTCAAATTTTTACATGTCTATTGACTCATGTAAAAAGCTTGAGCCTTATTTATTTATAAAATGTATCGCGAGTGTGTATGTAAGAGGAAAACAAAGTCGACACTGTCGTCCACGGCGAGTCGGAGATGACAGTAAACTGGCAGCCGACATCCGTTCGATTTTACCGAAAACACATGTGAGACACATGTTTGAGCCTCGTTATTAAATTTCAGTTTCAAATTTCTGCTAATCGTTGTGAAGAAAAAAAAAAATTATTTACGATTTACGACCCAAACATAGTTTCTTATTTGCAAAATTTTCCGCTCTTCGGCACCGCAGCCGTTTCTGCTGGCGCGAGAAACGGTACGTTGTGCAGTGGAATATCGGATAACGTAGGTGCGTAACGAGCCTCGATGCCTGACGAACGCAAGGGAATCGCTACTGCGCGCCTGATGTATGCCCGTCGTAGCGGTTAGTGGTTGCGGTCGTAGCTGGTCAGACAAGCATGGCAGAGCGACGGGCGAAACCGCGCGCCTCGCACGCGTAAGGAGAAACAGAGTTCCATCGCCGTTGCAACGCTCCGACGCGACGATCTAGTGGTTATGGGCGCTCGGGAGCGTCGATGATCAGACAGACTCGAGCAGCAGCCACGCGCTACGGTCTACCCCTGCATAAATCGTACCACTGGCAAGCCCGCCGGACACGCGACGCTACTCGACTACTCGCCGTCCCCCCGTGCTGGCCTGGAGACTCGGCGAGTAGTCGAGGTTGCAGCGTGGTCGGACGACCAGTAGACAAAAAAAACAATCCCGGCGCAGGTTTCAATATAAATAAAAATAAAATGATATTGATGATCAAATAAAGGAGATGATAATATTTTTCAATCTCTAATCGTGTTTTAACGATTATAGGAATAAAATATCATTTTTTTAAGGTGAGATAAAAAAATTCGGTACGTGGTCGAATATAGGGGTTGTATATTCGGATGGCCAGTAGACAAAAAACATAGAAGCGCAATTGAAAAAAAAAGTCTACATGAACGATTAAATAATATAGTGATACGTTACTGTTGGTTTTGTTCGGACGGCAAGTAGATAAAAAACATCGAAGCGCAATTGAAAAAGGAAACGAAAATTACATGGGCCATCTAATAGCGTAGATCCTAATATTTTTCAATCACTAAACGTATTCTAACGACGATGGAAACAAGAAAATATATAATTTTTTGATATAGGGTTGTAAAAGGCGAAAGCCGTACACTCGAATAAATCTATCTATCTATAATATTTTTATATATAAAAAAATAACGTACGATGGAAGATCCAGTGATAAGTTAATGATGGTTTTGTTCGGAGGGCCAGTAGAAAAAAATCGAGGCGCAATTGAAATAAAAAAATTATGTGGACAATCAAATAACATAGATTCTAATATTTTTCAATTACTGATCGTATTTTACGATGATAATAAAATGTATATATAATTTTTTTATGTTCCACGAATCTGACTTTGAATATAGGGTTTTTAAATGTACATCTTTACGAGATGGAAGGTACAGTGATGAATTGACGATGGTTTTGTTCGGAAGATTTTTATTACGATTATTGATTTAAATTTGAAAAAGACAAACCATCGAGTATTCGCAAGCACTGCGGCCGCTGTGGCACACTACCGTCTCTCTATCCCTGTGCTCGTCCGCCGGCTGTCAGAAGCACTGATTCTCGCAATATCCGTAACGCAGATCGCAACAGTACTCCTCCAGCACCTCCGGTACGCAGGTTGATCGTGGCCTCATCTGCTCAGCTTCCTCGTTCGCCAACGATCACGTCGATGCAAAAAAACTCACAACTTTTGTCTTTCAGAAAAAAAAAAAAATTAAACTTTAATAAATTTCTACAATTTTTGACCCCTTTTTTCGATCTCTACAGCCTTGTCTCAATAACGAATTGCCTCACAGTTTTTTTACTTTCTTATATTTGTTATTTTTTTTTCACACTTCACAGAGAAAAATCTCACGTCGAAACACTTTTCAAAAAACTGTTGATATTCCCTCAACGAATTCCATCACATCGTCCACGTGGATCCGGTAAAAAAACTTGCGCAAATTACGAGCCGATTTCTAAAGAGCATACAACAAACGTGGTTTTTAGGAAAAGGATTTTTTTAATTCGCATCTTTTATCCCGCTCGGCTCTTTTCTGTTACATGTATTTTTTGTTTTGTTTCCAAATTAATTTAATTCGAGACCAAGACGACGACGAATCGGATCGGCACGAGAATGGAGTCCGACGAAGAAAAATAAATCCGCACACACGAGAGCACCCCGAGAGCGCCCGTACCGTACGAGAGCCGTGTTACGTTCGCGAGAGACGCACCGATAGAATGTGTCGTTCTCTCTATTTCAGCGCGTGTGTTCTATTTTGATGAGTAGTGCAGAGGAGAGAATGGCGACAGAGTAACGCTCGAACGGGCGCAAGCTCTTTTAGCTATCTCTATCCGGCTTGCTTTTCTAGCTTGCTTCTTCCTCTTCTTCTCAACTCGACGCACGCGTCTCGCGGACCGAACAGCCACGGAGACTCTATATAACTCGCAGTGCTCTTCGATCCTTTTCGCAAAAGCGCCTCCGACACGAAACGATTGATCGTCGTCGTTGGGATCTCGATCGGTGATCTATGCGTGCATGTGTGCGTGTGTGTGTTTGTGTTTGCGAGCGAGAATTTTATTTAAAAAAAAAAGAGGGACGCTGCAGCTGCTGCGTATTACTCGTGAAGCGGCCGAGTAGGGAAGAGGCTGGGGGAGAGCTCCGCGATTATCGTGCCGGCGGATCGACGGGGTAACCACTTCGCCGATGTAAATATATCCAAATGGGACAACAGAGAGAGCGGATCGTTGGAATCCCTCTCACGGCGCGCGTGCGATCTTCGAAGGGGTTGAGAGGGGGAAAAAAAATTGAATTTTTTATTTATTTTTTTATTTATCACGACCGATTTAACGGGGGAATTTGGCGGATGATTGTTAAGGGGATTAACCGAGCGGCAACACCGGATGGTCACGAATTGATAGTCGCGAGGAGTCTCGCGCTGCAGCCCGTTGCGACGGCGATGCCTGGTGCGTCGAGTCCCGACGGCGACGGAGGCGGACAACGGAGAGACGGAGACGACGTCGGTCGTCGCGACGACACTGAGACGCCGGTGGAGGATCGAGGCGCGCTCCTCTCATCCAGCGGAGAGCGAGAGAGAGAGAGAGACGGGGGAGAGACGCGCGCCGACCAGACGGAGGCACCGCTGCTGCGGCCAGGTACGGCACCCCAAACCCGGTTATTAATAGACACCCCGCGAAGACCGCGTAACCCGCGGCTCCTCCACTCGGCCGCACGCGCGTGTGCGTGAATCGCCTCGTCTTTTTTACTAGAAAATCACGCTGGAACTAGATTTAGCGCGGGGAGGGGGCGGTGAAAATATTGACACTCTTAAGTGGATCTTTCGATTTTGTTTTTTTTTTTTTTTTTTAGGAAAAAATACATTTTGGGTCGACTCGATGGCATTCCAGCTATCGGTGCCACGAGACTGTTTATCACTCGTCTCTATTGAGGATGGTGTAACGCATTTAAAAGACAAATTTATAGTTCTTGGGAGCACGATCTTTTTTTTATTTGATGGATTTTTGTAGAAATTTGGTTTTTCAATTTTTAGGTGATTTTTACGGTGGCGATGTGCACGGTGAAGAAAATGTATCTACTTCGCTGTGTACATCGGCATCGTGAAAATTACCCAAATATTTTTTAACAAATTTCTCAATAGTGGCTTCGAGAACTATACACCCAGAAAAAAATGTATTTGACGGTCACTGTTTATTAAGATCAAGTAAAATATTTATTTCATTTAAATAAGTATTTACTAAAATTAAGTAAATAGTTAATTAAATGAAATAAATGTTTATTTAAATCAAATAAATATTTTACTTAATCTTAATAAACGGCCGTAAAATAAATTTTTTTTCTGGGTGTACATTTTCTCGGACACTTCTTACCCGTAACGATGATCCGCAATCTTTATCTTGTTCATTTTACAAGAGCTTCTTCCTTAATTTTTTTAAGTCCTTCAAATTTTCGAAGAATATAAAATGATCCCATCAGATTTCCGAAGGTTTCCCAGGCGCAGTGGTTTTCCCTTCTTCGATCTCTATTCGAACGCGTTATTTCTGACAACGAATTTTAATAGATAATTAAAAAATAAAATAAATCGTTCGCCGATACGCTGTGAAGGGCCGTTCGATGCGTTGCGATAGGGTCTGCCTGTACAAGGGATCGGCGAACTTTGTCCAAGTGCGCTCGGATTTTGCCCGCTGTTTCGTACATGAACCGCGCGCGCGGTCCATGCGCCGCCTTGTTTTGTGCAATCGGTGCAACGGAGGAGTAAGCAAGAAGAGGACTAGCAGGAGGCAAAGGGTGAGGAGAGAGAGGGATGCAGCCTGGCTGGCTAGCGGAGATGGAACGAGTTAGATAGATAGGAACAAGGGTGAAAGAGAGGAGGAAGAGGGAGGCGACCACGCGGCTGCTGCCGCTGGTGCTGAGGGCGATCGATAGCCAAACTCCTCTCCGTCTGGCGGGACATAGACGCGAGTCGTGCATAGACACGGAGAGGGAGACGAGGATGGAATTCCGTACGGTGATATAAACAGGAGAAACGATGAAAGATGAAAAATAGGAATGGAGGGAAAGAATGGTACACAGAAGTGGGAGTTACAGCCAACTTACGATGATCTCCCCCGCTGCCGAGCTCGAAGCCACGTCCAAATGTGCGCGTCAAGATCATCGTCATTGTTGGGAGTCGAGCGATGAATGATAATCGGGAGGGGGAAAAAGAAGCAAAGCTGCGGCAAGAGGAAGTACTAAAATAAAAGTACTGGGAATTGATCGTGTACTGATTTTTGATAAAAGCGACTGTAGAAGCTTCAATGAATGCCTCATCGAATGAATGTCTCAACCCGATCATCCTACGGATGATTTTTAGAAATAAACTATTGTTACTTATGTGACAGAAAACTATGCGGCATGATATGAAGTTGCTACGCGATCTGGAGTAATAATTTTTATGGCATTCTACGAAAATTATGAGAAAAAACAAATAGTAAGATTTCAGAAAACTTCCTATTATAAATTTTTCTATACTAGCTGTTACTCCTTTTTTTGCTCGGTAAGTATTGAGCGCTTAGCGACATTTTTTCGTCACTCGTATCGCTACATTATACTCTATATTATTAATATAATGTAAATACGACTTTTGGTTTATATCGCTGCCGAATTCTCGAATCCACGAAACACCGCAACTATTCATCGGTAGGGTTGGAGAAAAGAATTTGCATCCGATACGGTGGACGTCGATAAAAATATTCTTTTGGATTATGCTTTATCATCGCTTGTGATATTTTATTTCCTCGTAGTATTTTTATTATTATCTCATTATTTTTGTTGTAATATTTTTTATCATTGTTTTGGCATTACCTTATGTTATTTTCAGTTTTCATTTATGCTGGTTTTTGGATTACTTGTGATCTGTGTTTTATGGCACGGTGTTCTTAGGGGGCTTAGAACTCGAACCAAACAAATCTATCTATCTATCTATCTAAATTCATGTAACATATCATGTTATATTACATTTCTATCTACACGAGATTGGCTGATCCAAAAAACTATATTTGCAATAGAAAGATTGCCAGTCTTGCCATCTTTTGTTTCTCCGCGCCCGATAGCCTTCGATCAGTGACTGGGGGGTCTTATTTCATAACAGGTCGCGGAAGAATGCAGCAGAAAATAGTGTGCATAGCGATTGAAGAATCGCATGCAGCATTGGCTCGTTCAATCGAGGACGGAGCACTGCGTCTCGCACCGAGCTGCCGAAGCTCGAATGCTCAACCCCCTCGAAAACAAATGTCATGTTGCATACGAGCAGCTGAACCCACACGCACACACGCAGAGAACAGTGTAAGGGTCGCGCTAATGACCGGTTCTAAGTTTGCAGAAAATGACGTGGAGCGAGATGATCCCGAAGAAGGCAAGAGAGGGGAAGAGAGCGGAGATCCGGACAGCGAGGTCGATGACCCGATGACTCTTTATTTATTTTTATGTAAACCTTCCGATGATGTGGACTCTCGCTCGCTGTTCCTATGCGAACGACGAGTGTCGGAGGACATATCCGGACGGGCGGAGATGCGACGGTGAGAAAAAAGTATCGCGGGCAAGGGACTAAACTACGATTCGGTATTTAACGACGTGACAAACTCGACGAACGAGCCGTCAAATGCCGCGCCGACCTCGCGATTCTCGCGCGCTCTAACGATCCGCAGTTTTACGAACGATCGCCTTGCGTCATAATCAACCGGACACCGTCGACGGATAACGCCGGGAACAGGGCATTTTTTTTTTTTACAAACCGAATTCTATGCTTCGACGACCAGATGTTGAAATTTCCGATACTGGACGAGAATTTTATGATTCATTAAGTCTTGCATTTTTTTGATTAAAAAAGAACCTATATAGTCAATTCTGCTATCTCGTGCGTTTCAATGATACGAGTTTTACGAACGATCGCCTGGCGTCATAACCAGACAGTGTTAACCGATAACATTTTACAGACATTTTTTTTACAAACAGAATTCTATAATTCAATGACCAGACGATGAAGTTCCTTATACGGGAATTGAATTCATTAATGCATTGGGTATTGCATTTTGACGTTAAATTTTTAAAAAATCACCAGCAACTTGAAAGAACAGTCAACGAAGAAATAAATTGGCGAATTTAATTTTTGGTATCGATACTCAAAATAATATACAAAAAAGGAAGACAAACCGTGAGAACAAAATCCGTTCCATGTTATGTATTGTCAATTAATTCACTACTAATAAACCTTCTATATTAAATTCTGCTATTAAGGGGAATTAATTCTCCAAAAAATAATCGAAAGCTGACGCTGCCGAATTCTCGAATCCACGAAACACCGCAACTATTCATCGGTAGGGTTGGAGAAAAGAATTTGCATCCGATACGGTGGACGTCGATAAAAATATCGCGCGCGGTGCCGAAAATCAGCTGACGAGTTCCGCGGGCCAGGAGGCGAATGTGAAAGGGAAGAACTCCGGGTTTCTTGTGTCGGTGTGTGTAAGTGTGTGTAAAAGCGCGCGCCCGATAGGGTCATCCCCTATCGGGCGCGAGAGAAGCACGCGCAACAATCGGACAGGTTTGCGTGACGGCTGGCTATAATTCCACGCGTTCGCGGGTGGTTCACACGCGCCGCAGCTACGGATTCTACGAGACTGTGTAGCCTTATAACAACAGCATTCTAGTAGCCGCCTCTTTCGATTTGCTTCCTTTTTCTTTCGTTAAATTCCAACAATTAATTCCTCGCGCGGGCTCCGCGTTGCGATTAGTCATGCGCTTCGTTCGATTATTATATCCGACGGCAAATAATAATCGTTTACACGAAGATAATAAAGTTGATACTTTTCGACATGCGATATTGTGGCGCTCTTTGAGACACTTCGGGAATAATATTTCCTGCTACTGCAAAACGTTCGATAATTATCTTGGCAAAAAAAATCCAAATTCCTTAATAATTATAATCGCTGCTGAAAAATGTATCTCCTTAAGGACATGATTTACATAAAAAATAACAATTCTGCGTTACAGAATCTATAACTGTATACAACTTCGCTCGAATTGCATGCAAATTTTGAAACATAAATTAGTCAAGTCGATATTTTTATAAGTGGTAAAAATTCGAAGCGTCCGAATATAAATAATTTCATATTAAATAGTTATATGAACTGAATAACATGTTTATGAGACATACTTTTTCAATAAATTTCCTTTTTCAAAAATTGCCATTTTTTAAAGTTAAACAGAAATAATTATGGTAAGTCTGTAATGTCGGTACCGATTAGAAAAATGTATACAATTAATGATAAGAACTGACCTGTCCTACGGAAGGGGCCTGCAGGTAAGTCGAGACATCCGGTTCCACCATGCAGCTCCTCAGGGTATCCGGGATGAACATGAGTAGCTGGGACGTCGGCGGTCCAGGCTGAAGCCGGTCAGTACCGTGTCTTCCTTCACCGGCGCCGCCGTCGTAAACCAGCTTTTCCTTATTCCTCTTCTCCCCTTCCTCCTCCCTCTGTACAACTTGGATTCTTCTGAACGTCGTGATAGCGCGTTTTCTTACAGTCGCTAACGCCAACGACCACAACAACTACGACGTTTGTAAACTATCGTAATACTTAA
>JAPYZC010005682.1:0-10521 GCA_030522665.1 Ichneumoninae sp. A BG-2022a | reverse complement strand
TATATATAGCATATGGGAGTGATTTATAATTTTCGAATTTACTCCAATACGCTATGAAAGTCGAAATCTTGAGAATATATAGCATATATATAGCATATGTGAGTGATTTAGAATTTTCGAATTCACTCCCATACGCTACGAAAGCCGAAATTTCGAGCAAGTAGCATATGGGAGTGATTTATAATTTTCGAATTTTCTTTAATACGCTATGAAAGTCGTAATCTTAAGAATATATAGCATATATATAGCATTTGCGAGTGATTTCGAATTTTCGAAATCAGCTTTAGCATTGCGACGTCCTCTTTCATGGCTTCGAAGAATAGAAGGGCTCTTGTATTTCCCTCCTGCGCTGTTTCGACTTTGGATGTGGATTCTATTGACAGCGACAACTCAGTGCGCACTTCAGAGTCCACCGCATTGAATTGATCCAGTGGAGTGTAATTCTCGTTGTAGATTACATTCTACTGGAGAGCCGATACATCCTTAGCCAATTGATTATGGGCGGCTTGTTTCTGTTCCAACACAGCAACACTTTCTTTCAATTTCCGGTTCTCCGCTGCAAGGCTTTTGATTGACCTGTAAAGTTTCGGAATGTACTTGATATTGTTTTCACAGTTGTCGCATTAAAATATCAGGACCCTTTTTGCCAGTTGGATTACACATATTTCCGTTGCTGCAAGTTTCGAGCAGACAAGGTGGAATGATAGGCTGCATCCGTCGCAGGTGATTAATTTTCGTTCGGGAACAGGGAGCTTGTAGACTCCACACAGGTCGTCCGGTTGACACGAGGTACTCACGGTGACTGGAAATGGTTGACTGGACAGCGTGTTCGAGTTGAAGATTATGATCTTGGATGTGTAGCAGGCGTACTGTCGTATTTGACTTCGTGGAGCCGCCTGGGCTTAACCCTTTATCACCTAACCGACAAATACCGATAAATAGTTTTGGCCTTGAAAAGTATGATTCTCGTAAAAAACGGATAACAATAAAACTGGTGATTAAAATTAATAAGAGTGAAAACACAACGTAAATTAATTGAAAGATACTCTGTACAAATGTTGACAGTTTAATACAATTTAATATAAAAAATTGTATAGTACAGTTCATTCCCGTGTCAAATTTCAGCTTAATACCTTCATGTTTACTGGAATTATACGGCATTTAGTAATGAAAAAAAAAATTATTTCATGAAATCTGATCGATTGGATAGATTTCGGCCAAATTTAATACCCAAAAGTCTTTGATCATAGTATTATTGAAGTATATAGTATATAGTAGTATTATAGTAGTATTGAAGTTGACGATCTGGGCCCAAACTGTGCATCGCGATCGACGCCGGTCACGGTTACAAAAATCCCAACCGACAAGTCAAACACCCATGCTGTTCTTCAAATTGTTTGTCTCCAACTACACTCATCACGGTACGTACTAACTTCTGTTTTCTTGTTTTTCCATTAGCAATAGATGCTAATGGGAAGTTATTGGTGCGCGATAGATCGTAATGATTGATACAATATTTTAAAAATTGATAAGACAATTCATAGAATTCCCTCATTGCCGCCGTGCGAAAAAACATCGTAGATCATTACTTAGGTATAATTTAATTGACGTAAGAAATATACATTGCAAATTAAGTTTTTGTATCCCCGAGCTTTACAATTTGTCCATCTTAAAATTAAAACATTTAAATTTTCGCTTACTTGCATAAAAAATAGTACATTTCGATACGAGTGCGAAAAAACTTTTTCTGACGAGTGTGAGTGTGAGTTTGCAGCACGAGCCGAAGGCGAGTGTTGCAATCACACGAGTTCAGAAAATGTTTTTCGCACGAGTATCGAACAAAATTTTATTTCACAAGTTGTGAAAATGGGAGTTTTCGCACGCGAAGCGTGCGAAAAAACCGCCATTTTCCCACCGAGTGACATAAATGTCTTTATAATACGACGCATATTTACGATTGACAGTTATCTACACAGATAGTGGAAAAAACCGGAAGTGCTGTTGGAATTCCCATTGACAGATTGAAATCGATGTCGATGAAGTAGTTCGGAAAGTACGTCAAAATAAAAAACTGCTGCCGTTCATCCCGACCTGGAATTCCCAGCCCAATCAATTAACGATCGAGATACATGACCGATAAGAACATTGCGATAATGAAACTGGTTTCGACAATAGACAAAGCCAATCCCTCGATAATGAAAACTGTTAAAATCAGGCGGAATCACATTGCGCTTCACCAGTCGTTGATAAATAGTAAACCCGTCAACCTGACACAACTCTCAGCAAAATGCGTTGCGCCATTTTCGTGCAGTTATTTGTTGTATTGTGCACGTCACTTGCTATCTTGTGCACGCCAAGCGACGGTAATAAGCTTATAGGAATTCACTCTTCGATCTAAAGTCCATAAGAAAATCAGCATCATTGAAGCACGGATAAAAATTTACAAAAAATACATTTTTCTTTTTAAAGTTTTGGTGCCGAATTTTGCCGATCTGCCAAGATTGGATGGTCGCATAGTTAATGGGACGGAAGCAACTCTCGGACAGTTTCCTCATCAGGTGCGTAAACGAAATGGATTCTCCAATAATTCATCTCTGATTGCACAGATAATTTGTTAAAAATAAATAAAAATTAGGTCTCGTTGAGAAGAAGTCTTTCGGGGACGCATTTCTGTGGAGGCAGTGTGATCGACGATCAATGGATACTCACTGCGGCTCATTGCATGTACAAAAAGTAAATATTGCTCCACAGAAGATTTTTACTTAGCTTTCTTGCTACAGTTGGTCGCTGCAAATGGTTATTCAATAAAAATGTTATTAAAATTCTTTAACTAAAATTTATAGAAACGGCAACCAAATTGCACCATGGACGATAGCAGTGTTCGGCGGACAGTTGCGCCTCAACGAGTATACAAGTTACAGCCAAAAACATGCCGTCGAGGCAATAATAGTGCATCAGAACTTTGATCGACCGACTTTTACCAACGACATTGCGTTGCTTAGAGTAATTAAATCAGTTTCGAATCTAAACAACAATCAAAATAACACAATTTAAAAAAATTATCTTACATATTACATCCAGCTGAAGGCTCCACTCAACCTCACCACAGCGTACCTTAAAGCTGCTACGCTAGCGACGCATATGGCTGAACCGGAAACGCTGTGTAAAGTCTCTGGTTGGGGCTTCACGTCCGAGGTAATCATCGAATTCTCTCTGAACTTCTTCAAATCTCCGAGCCCCTCTACAATGTTACAATTAGGTTATTATTTTTTTTACTTATAGGACAGACCATTCGCTTCAAATGATCTAATGTACGCCGCATTGCCGATCATAAAGCCGACGCGATGCCGAAAGCTTCTGGCCGATGTGACGAATCTACCGCTCGGAATGTTTTGCGCCGGCTACGAGGAAGGTCTACGAGACTCCTGTCTGGTTAGTATCAGTCTGTTCGATTGTAGTACCGTGAAATTGTTCTTGAGACTTATCTAACTCGGAGATAATGTCGTTGCTGCTTCTAGGGCGACTCCGGAGGCGGTATGATATGCGGTGATAGGCTCGTCAGCGTCGTTTCCACCGGCGTAGGCTGCGCCCGTTCTACATTGCCTGGACTGTATTCCGACGTTCCGTACTATCTCAATTGGGTCAAATACAACATGAAGAACTACAATTTGACAGATTACTACTATAAAGAACTACCGAGCATTGGCACGAAGAATAGTGCAGGGAACACCTCTTCGAATGTTTACGCGACACTTTCCTTTCGCTCGCTATCTGTGGCATACACGCTCCTCAGCTTTCTTAGTCTCAAAGTGTGTAATCGGTTTTAAATTTAATGTGTGTGTATACATAAATAAGCAATTAAAAAACCGGGTGTTTAAACATTTTTTTTATTGAAAACATATTTTTATATCCTACTGTTGTCGATTATGGTGCTGAAGTAGCAATACCTTCGGTCGATAAAGTAGATACCGCTTGGGAGAATATCTCGTCTCGGTATCCAATCTACGACCGATGATCAGAGATCTGTTTATCCGACGGTTGCATCCGAGTTATCCTGTTTATCCGAGTTACCTAGGGAATTTCATCGAAAAGTTCGGGTTACCGTGAAATATCCACCAAGTTAATTATCGGTAAAGAAATATTTCTTTCTTTATCAGATTGCATGTTTTTAAAGACCTTTTTCGTCGTTTCTATTTACTATTTACTATTTCGATTTACGATTTTTGCGGAATACCCAGTAGATAAACTTTGTACATAAATAACAAGCCTTTCTTTGTACACGAAGGTACTGAATTTTTATTTTGTTAATTTTACGTTTTTTTATCGTTAGCGAACTGTATTGTGACCTTAACATTTTTTATATTATCTGGCCTATTTTTTTTATCGTTCTTGAAAAGATCCAAATTTTGCGGGGAAGCAATTTCGAGGTATATCGTGCGTGCACGATAGATCGTAATGAATGATGCAATACTTTAACCTGCGCATCCTGTAAATACAGAGATAAGATACAATTCATAGAAATCAATCATTACCAACGTGAGGAAAGACAATATCGATTATTACTGAGCTATAATTTAGTCGATATAAGAACATGCTGCATGTTCATAATATGTCCGGGATCAAATGTGCGTTGCAAATAATGGTTTAGTATGCCCGAACAGTAAAATTTGTCCATCTTGCAATACAATACATTCAATTCATTGTTTGGTTGCACAAAAAAAAGTATTTTTAATACGACGCACAACTACAATTGACAGTGATTTACATTGATAGTGAGAAAAAAACGAAACTGCCGTTGGAAATCCCACTGTCAGATTGTAATCGACTTCGATCAGGTAAGTTGGAAAATATGTCAAAATAACGAACTGGTGCCGCCCGTTCTGTCCAGGAATTCCAAGTCCAATCAATTAACGATCGAGATACATGGCCGATAAGGAGATTGCGATAAAAAGAAACAGGCTTCGGTAATAGACGATCCCTTGATAACGAAAACTTTTATTACCAGGCGCAATCACATCGCGCCTCCACAGTCGTTGACAAATGTTAAACCCGTCCACCTGACACAACCCGCGGCAAAAATGCATTTCGCTGTTTTTGTGCAGTTTTTTGTTATATTGTGCTCGTCACTTGGTATTCTGTGCTCAACGACCGACGGTAATAAACTGATGGGATTTCATTGCTCGATCTAAAATCAATAAAGAAATTTGCATCATAGAAGAACGAATCAAAATTTTCAAAAACTAAATTTTTTTTTTATAGTGTCCCGCAATGAACTTTCGGCGCCATATTTTGCCGACCTTCCGAGATTGGACGGTCGCATAGTTAATGGAACAAAAGCAACTCTCGGACAGTTTCCCCATCAGGTAGGTAATTGAAATGAGTCCTGTAACATCGCATCTTAATTACATCGATAATCTCTAAAAAAAAAAAATTAGGTCTCGTTGAGAAGAAGTTTATCGGGATCGCATTTCTGTGGCGGCAGTGTGATCGACGATCAATGGATACTCACTGCGGCTCATTGCATGTACAAAGGGTAAATGTAGCTCGAAAAAAGATTTTTGCTTGGCATTCTCCTGCCCGTTGCGTGATGGTTATTCAATAAAATTTGTATACAAATTGCTTTATTAAAATTAATAGAAACGGCGACCAAATAATGCCATGGACGATAACAGTGATCGCGGGACAGGTGCGACTCGACAAGCCTACAATTTACACGCAAAAGCATGCTGTTGAGGCAATCATAGTGCATCAGAATTTCGAGGGCTCGACTTTGACCAATGACGTTGCGTTGCTGAAGGTAATCAAACCAGTTGCAGAATCTAAAGGACAATCGAAATAACACCATTTTTTGAAATTGTATTCAGCTGAAGACTCAACTAGACCTCAGCACAGATTACGTTAAAGCTGCTACGCTAGAGACTGTTATGTCTGAGCCGGGAACGGTATGCAAGATCTCTGGTTGGGGTTACCTGTCCGAGGTAATCATCGAATTTTCTCCGAACTTCTTCGAACCGCTCTTCTTCATCGACCACGCTCCTCCACAATTCTGCAATAAAATCATTTTTTTCTCCATTTTAGGACGCACCAATCGTTTCGAAAGATCTAATGTACCTCGCATTGCCGATCATAAAGCCGACGCGCTGTCGAGAGCTTCTGGTCAATGTGACGAATTTACCGCTCGGAATGTTCTGCGCCGGCTACGAGGAAGGCCAGAGAGACGCCTGTCAGGTTAGTGTCAATTCGTTCGATTGTCGTATCGTGGATTTCCACTTAAGGCTTATCTAACTCCTGAGATAATCTCGTTGCTGTTCCCAGGGCGACTCCGGAGGCGGTATGATATGCGGTGATACGCTCGTCGGCGTCGTTTCCGGCGGCGAAGGCTGCGCCCGTCCCACATTGCCTGGATTGTATTCCGACGTTCCGTATTATCTCAATTGGATCAAATACAACATGAAGAACTACAATGTGACGGATTACGGCTATATAGGACTAGCAAGCATGAGCAAGGGTAGTCCAGGCAACACCTCTCCGAACGTTCATGCGACACTTTCTTTCTGCTCGCTATCTGTGGCGTACACGCTCCTCAGCTTTCTCAGTCTCAAAGTGTCTAATTGGTTGTAAATTCATCTTGTGTACATACATAAATAAGCAATTAAATACAACGCGTGTTTTTTTATTTACTTATTTTTTACTAACATATTACTGACATGACTAACATATTTTTACTACTAACATATTACTAACATAAATAACATATTTTTATTACTAACATATTTTCAGATGCTACTGTTGTTGATTCTAGTCTTGAAGCAGCAATATCTACAGTCGGCAAAGAAGATACTGGCCGGTAGAATATTTCGTGTCGGTATCTAATCTACGAGCGGTGATGAGAGATCCGTTTATCAGACGTTTGCATCCCAGTTACCTCGGGAGCTTCGTCGCAAAGTTCGGGTTACGGTGAGGAATCCGCCGAGTTCATTATCGGTAAATAACATTTCTTTTCTCTATTGGATTGAATGCATTTAAAACTATTTTTTCGTCGTTTCACCAACGTATAACGTGTCTACTATTTCTACGGAGTACACAGTAGATAAGGTTTGTACATTCAACAAGCCTTTCTTGTTCACAAAACTACTCAATTATTTTCTTGTTAATTTTACAATTTTTTTTTTCATCGAATGCAAATCGTTCTTTGAACTTAAAATTTTTGTACTTTTAGATGCAATTTTTGAAGTCTTCGTCCCTCGATCGTTATCGAGCGTGTAAAGAACGGAAGCTACTGAACAAATTTCTATCTTCTTTTCGAACTAATTTATACCATAAAATTCTATTCGTGTTGTATTCTACTTCGACACATTATTCGATCAGGTTCCACATAATTGAACGTTCCTTTAACGAAAGTGTCTCGCGCAGTTATACAAATGGTCGAGCTACCTACTCGCCTAAGAGCTGCCGCCGCTTTTGCCGGTCGCTATTCGTCTCAATCTCCTTTCGGGAGTATTTTCGTCTCGGGGCGCTACAAACGAGCTCGGGGGGGTCTTAGCGCCAAATGGGATTAGCCACTTCATGGAAAGCCTCTACGAATTTATCGTTCGAGACTGCGTTACCTGTTCGCCACATAAGCCAAATGGAAACTCGTGTCGCCGCTTCCGCTGACCGCTCGGCGAACTTTTCATTCACCCTCGTCGGGAAATCTCTTCGTAAAATGAACGTTTAACTGTCAATCGATTCCCAAAAATCGACGACCCTCAAAAAAAAAAAAAATGACCCATAACACAAAGTGCAACAGTATGTTCCGCAAATTGATTTTTCGTCAAGGTCGTAAATGTTTTTTTTTCCATCGAATGAAAAAAAAGCTCTAAAGCTGCAACGGATCGTAAATCCAGGCCGTTTACCTTGAAAAAGAATTCGATAACAACTGCCCCGTGGATATTTGGCATAGGCATTTTTTTTGTACCAGCGCGACGAACGAAACTCGTAAAGTCCACCGAGTGACGAACGGCGCAGATATCGCCCTGGACCGAAGGGAGGACGCGAGTAAAGCGGGCTACACCGCCGAGCCCCGAGAGGGTGAAGCGAAGCTCTGCACACGCACGCGTCCACACACCCGCACGCACACACACGGAGGGACAGTTCGCGTACCTATTGCCAACGCGAGCGAGTTTAGGACAAAAGGGCTTGCGCCCGTCGCGGAGTCGCGTTACTCTACTTTACGGGCACTCCGCCAATGAGGATTATGTTGCACGCTTTTATTGCAGCTTTTATTGAGAGGAAAGAGAGAGAGTGGTGTAGAAGGAAGAGCGAGACACCGCGTAGCGTAACCGGGTGGGGTATCGCGCACCGAAACCGAGGGAGGTTTGAGTTTTAGAGCCCCGCACGTACGCGTTCTCCACCCCACCGACGTGAATCGCTTGTGTTAGTTACGAGGAACGGTCTCTGGACGTCGGCAATTTCCTCCTCTTACCCCGAGCAGAACAAAAAAAAATTTCCTTTATCGCAAATTGCCACGCGACTGAAAAAAAGGAAATCCCAAAAAAAAGAAAAATTGAGAAAAAAGGGCCACGTTGCCGACCGCACGAAATTTGTGTCTCGAGTATCCGTCGGCGAGGCTCGGGAAAGCTTGCCTCACTCCGGGGAAATATCGGTATTCGAAGATAATTAGTAAGTGGCAAGTGACCCTCTGACAAGGGTCCAAGGGCATCGAGCACGGAACTCCCGGAGACCGTGCGCTATTTTCCCCTAGCGAAAGACCCGGATCAAACGATCCGCCGCTCGGTGTATATAGCACACATCCCTCAACAAATTAGTCCGGCGTATTATCCTCCTATCGACCTTAATCAAATAGCTCGGACACTCTCGTGCAAGCCCCCACCCTGGACATATTATCCCTGGTACATCGACACGGAACGATATCTTATTGGTCGTCGGTTATAGTATCGTTGGTCTCTCCTCCGTCTCTCGTCTCCGTGACCGGCCGAATTTTCTCTCCCCTCGGTCGGCGCGGGTGGTCCGAAAACTCCATACACATCCCCGATAGTCGCAACCCTTCTCGCGCTCGAGTGTCGGATTAGATTTGGCCCGAGTCCTAGATGCGGTGCCGTGTCCACTTCATAATGACCGGGGGAGCGAGCGCGCCCGTTCCTCCGTCCGACCGAGTTGGCTGACGTTCACGTCGAGCCAGAACTCGCGGGAGTTTGCTGATGCTTGTTGGAGGGTCTCGGGGCAACGGCGAGCCCTGACATCGCCCCGAAGGCATTGGCGGACGACCAAAGGAGGACCGGGACCCGATCTCTTTATCTCATTCTCCGTCTGTTCTCCTCGCTTCACTTCCCCCCCGGTCCCGTTTCCAAAAGAGCCCTCTCTCTCCACGGCAACCCGTCACCCCTGTCCGCCCTCTGTGTAGGTACATCATTCGATATCTGGCCCGAGAGCGGCACACGATTCGGGGACCGAAGCGCATGTTGCCTGGACAACGCGCGACTCTCCGACCAGTCGGTCGTTCCCTCCAGAGATTTAAATTCTACTTCTCTCTGCCAACTCTTGCATTAGCCTCGCGAATTTTCATTCGACTCTGGGTATGGTAACCGGGGCAGAGAAGTCGATTCGTAGTCGCTGCGCGATTTTCACGGTTAATGAGCCTTGAGACGTTTCAAGGGAGGACGGGCATGTGCCGGCCACCTGAGGGACGAACTCGGGAGGGAAGGAGGGTGAATTCAGGTGGCATGACGAAGAACTCACGTACAGCGACCTTCATTAATGCATGATCCGTTCTCCTACGGCAATCCTATTCAGATCGTCCAGGAACTGGACGCCATGGTAGAAATTTTTATGGATTCGAACATCGATGTAGGGGAGAGCGGGGCAGAATGGTACAGCGGGGCAAAACGGGATAATGAGACAAAACGCAAGTTTCCAATAACTTTTGGATGGTGGTGATGGTGGTACGTGGGGCAAAACGGGTCTGAGAATCCGGATGTATCGTTGGGACAAAATGGGGCATCTAAAAATCATTGGAAATTTGAGTTTTGTCCTCATTGTCCCGTTTTGCCCCGCTATGCCATTTTGCCCCGGTCTCCCCTAATATTTACTATTTTTGATCGAGCTACCGGGTTGCTATGAGATACCGGCGATATTGACATGATCCACGCTTCCTGACTTTCTGCCGAGTAGTTATCCTGGGAATAGCAAACACGTACTTTATACCGCAGCGTCGTAGATTTCGCACGTGGCTAGAATATACAGAATACCGTACTGACGAATCTCTGAGTCGGGACGCGGGAGGGAGAAACCGCGGGGTTGCAACCTCTGCTTGACGACAACGCATCCCGTGTTTCTGTATAGTTGGGGTAAAGTTGGCGAATAGAGCGCGGTTAGTGTATCATTGATTCACGTGCTGAACGGGCTGAACGGGCTGGTTCATATTAAGGCAACGGTACCGATGTTCGGACACGTCCCAATCTTCGGACACTCCTATGCAGATCTGATTTATTCCGAATTGAAGTATTGAAAATCCATTATGAC
>JAPYZC010005680.1:0-10000 GCA_030522665.1 Ichneumoninae sp. A BG-2022a | reverse complement strand
CTAATAAAACTTTGGGGCAAGATGTACAGAGTTGTGAGATACAGCCACTTAACACTACTAATAACAAAACTAATAATAATATACTCTATATAAAGCAAATGAGGATAACAACAAAAACTTAAAATTAAAATTAAAATATTAAGGAGAAAAAGAATAAGGATGGAAATAAACCTAAGTATTGCATGACCAAAAATAATACAATAATAATAATGTGATATAAAATGGAAATAATAATAAAAATAACAATAAGAGAGTTACATCTTGTACGCATTACGCCGCTCTTGGGCAAATAGATGGTCGTAGAGACGTTGTTTAAGGACAGCAGACGATGGTGCGGACGTTACAATCGCTGGTAGAGAGTGTCAAAAATAACTGGCTGATAAGAGAAAAGAATTTCGATACGTGGAGGTGAGGTACGCGGGAATGCTAAACGTTAAAGACGGTAGGCGAGTAGAAGCCCGTAGGTTCGGGTCTTTGCGCTCAAAGAGTTCGTCGAGGTAACTGACTATGTCGCCCTGGACCACGCGATAGACGAAAGCGCCCATGAAGTAAAGCCTGCGATTTTTTACCGAAAGCCATCCCAGTTAATGTCTGAACGGTGTAATATGTATGTCTCTTCTAAGATCGAATATGAAGCGCACCGCACAGTTTATGAGACGTTGAACTTTAGTATTTAGCTCGCCAGACAATTCATGATAGACAAGACAACAATAGTCAATAAGAGGGAGATTAGAGTAGAGACTAGTTTAGTTCTGAGCTGGCGAGATAGTGAGGAGCGATGGAACTTAAGTTTGTGCATCGCGTAATGTACTTTCTGAGAGATGTATGATACGTGATCATGCCACGAGAGATGTGAGTTTAAAATTACTCCTAGGTTACGAGCTTGGTGAACATAGGGCAGTGCAGAACCATTTACTCAAAGAGACTGGTATTGATGAGAGGAGCCTATTGGAGAGAGAGAGAGAGAGAGAGAGAGAGAAATGAAAACCGGAAAAATATTGAGGATCTTGGTAACTGTTTCTGGCCGCATAGGGCAAACGATGGGAGTCATGCGTTTCACTGAGATTCCACGATTTTGCCAGTTTCGTTGTCTCCAGAGTTTGTCGCAACGGTTTAACGTGTCTCAACAGTACATTACTCCTATGGTTTATGGAGTACGTTTGTAGGGACAGATTATGAAAATTAAATGTTAAGTGGAAGAGATAAATAACGTTGTAAAAATAACATGGTAAAAAGCGGATTTAGATGTATGGAAAGGCGGCCGCCATTATTAATATTGCCTGCACGATTATTTCTGTCATCCGGTATAAAAAAAAGCTATAGTTCGTGTGCTCTACTACAGACCGTTCAATTCCCTCAAAGTGTAGTAATAACGTCAAACAATTATATAGTTTTAATTTGATAGATATAGTGTAACTTCATATTCGCAAAATGATATTTCTCGGCGATGTAATTTTCTAATGTCGTGTTTCTCCGTTACAACTTTCTAAATATTGCATCTTTTAAATGCCAAAGAAACTTATCCAGACGGATGACTTGATAAAGAGCAAAGAAAATATTAAAGATTTAAAAAAAAACTCCCGACTGTGAAAAGAATTACATTACATATTGCGCTATAAAAAAAGAAAGAATCATTTAATTGATAATTTTAATAACAGTCGGAACACGTCGCTCGACTACTGTTACAATGATAAACGAGCGATTATTATTTTATTTTTGTTAATAACGAAATATGTAGTGTTATTAATTTTAGAGTGGGAAGTTTTTAACAAATTTGAATATTTTTTAAATATAAATTTAGTATGTCTTTATGAATAGCTTCCACCGTCATTCCCATACGACAGTCAATCGGTAGACAACGAATAAAGCGACACCAACGATAATAGATGTTACACCAAGATTTATAGGAAAAAGCTGACGAGCATAATTTTTTTTAGCGAGCTAAAAAAATGAGTAGAGCGATCGAATAGGACGTCGAGAGTCGTGCGTTGCCTAAAGCGATGAAACGTCCGAATGTTATATTGCTGAGGTTTAAGGGCCAGCGGCAGTAGCGTAAGGAACAGCGTAAAATCGAAATCGCTTCGGACCCCCGAAGATCGCCAATTTTCGGGATGGTCGCAAGCCATAATCATGATATTTATCCCTAATGAAATTAGTCGTGCTCCTCGAAACGCGTGGAATGGAGCGTCGTACCGTGAAATTACTATAATGGTCGCGCGGCAAGGGCCGTCAAAATCTATCTAAGAATTCAGACAAACGATCAGTCTCTCGTACAACACACCGATTCCACCGGGATTCCCCTATGTCTGCACTTACATCATCCTACACAGTACTATAATACTATAATAAAGATTCGGTTTCTCTTCGGCAAGCAGGCCAAGCGGAGGCCACGAGAAAAGGGCTTCCTCCCTATTCTCTCTGACCATCATGCACCTACCATAAAAACACGCAGTTTCGCCTGTTTTTTGCGAGGAATTTTAAATTGCGGTCGTAAAAAGGCGAGAGGGGCGAGGTAAGGGTAAATTAGAAGATTCGACCTCCCCGGGGGCTGTCTCAATCCCTTTGTAAAAATTTAAAGCATGCAGCGGACGAACCAAAGATTTTCGGAAGACAGTTTTTCTATCAACAAATCCCATGAAGAAATCCCGTTTGTTACTCGTTACGCGTCGCCCCTATAGGAGGGGGTGGAGTGCCGGTATTATGGGGTACCTGATCAGCGAACTCGAACGTCGTACGACTCGTCGGACTCTGGGACCCGTAGCCAGAAGGAGCCCAGCGGGCTCGTTCCGCTGGAAACAATTGCTGCCTCCGGGCATCATTTACATCATAAGCAATCATAATGATCGAATTTTCGGCGAACGAACGATGATCCAATGAGTGGAACGACGAAGGGGAGGCCAATTCAGAAGTGGGTACCCACTTACCGACGGCTACGATGCAGAGAGCTAACCTCGCTATGTGAGACTGAGTGAGAGCTCCCTTCCTCCTATTCACCCTCCACCCGCTATGCTCACTCGTCTCCTCTCGATCGCGCGGGCTCTTTCGTTATATAGCTCCGGGCTACCTGCGCCAGTTTATACCAACTGGCAGCCACCCTGGAGCTGCAGGCCACTTCTCTCTTAGCATTCTCTTTTACACTCAAACTTCCGTTCCACTCTTCACTCGTGTTCTCCTTTACGCATCATCGAATCCGAAGAAGGCGGCGTTTGAAAAAAGTAATCGTTGAAAAATCGTGCTAAAAGCAAGAAATCGTTTCGCATTCTACCTTCCCCACCCACCCCCCCCCCCTCCCCGGCACGTAATATCGCCGATATTTCATTCCCAAAAAATTACAACGATACTACCGGTTCTTGTGGCTAGGAACTATCGACACTCATGCTCATAGAGTCGAGTAAATTTCAATTCCAATTCCATGAGCTAAACCAAACCAGTCTTGTACTTAATCATCAAGTAGATCTACGCTTTTCTACGCAATTTAATTTTTTCGAAAATCATAGTTAATTCAACAAACAAAAATTCCATTGTGTTACTTCGTACGAAAAAGTACAGATTTTTCAACATCGAATCAGCCTCGGACGCAGCTCAATTGTCTTTTGTTTTCGATTCCACCGAGACGCGTTTTCTTACAGTCTCGGAATCCCTTGTATTGTAACTTTGCCAGTTTTACCCTGAGTGCGCGCGCGTATATACATAGATACAAACACAAACACATACATTGGCATAAACAGGAGGATTCAACACACACTCGTCTCATTCTCTGGGCGCTCACATTCGCTCTGCTCCCGCATCAGTATGCGGACCACGAATCCTCTGTCTCCCCCGATTCTCGTGTCCCTCCCTTTTCCCATCGCGCTCACGGTTTCTCGGTCTTTCCTCTTGCCTTGTATACGGCCCCTATAGAAACGTAGGCCCTTTCCAAGAGAGTGTTTCCAGTAGCGTAATGCCGAAACAGTATTGATTGCAACCAAGCGGCCGTTCTCTAGCTTAACACTACCTATATTCTCGTCCACCCACCTCCATACCTCCACATCTACTGAAATACCTGGATCGTTCATTGCGGTCACTAAAGTTATACTGTTTCGAGATATCTCGAGATGTACTTCGGGATCCCTTAACGTCTGACGATTTTTTTCTTGTCTTATTGCTGTTACTTTTTTTTTCTCAACAAACGCCATTATTCAAATGTGTAATCTCCTTGGATTTGTCGGTATTCGAAATAAGAGAGGGCATTTGAAAATATCCCCAACTGCTTCAACCAATTCCCTCTTATCGAACCGTGCCTAGAAGGTAGTAACGAGGTAACAATGACCTTTGAGGGTCGACGAGTACGAAAAGAGGGGGCGAAGCGGGGAATGGGAAATTGGGATGGCTTGTGTAACCGCAGATCCTCCTCTGTGAAGATAGGGTCGCCTATCGTCCTACGTTAGATAATTAGACGGGTAATCGAGAGTCCTTCCGAGTTTCGAAGTATTACCTAGTCGGCAGAACTCAGCTGAGCGAGACTCCACGTTTCTCGACAAAGATGATGTCGTTTGCACATTATCTACTCAAAATCGTGTGAGACGATTCTTATTGATACTTTATTTGAAAATATACCCCAGAAGTAAGAACAATATTATTTTTTATATACATTTAAAAAACGGTTTGAAGCGCGATGATGTGATAAGGGGGAAGAAATTAGCTCGTGTGACTCGACTATTTTTTTTTTTTTTTTTTTTTTTTTTTTTTTTTGAGTTTGGTGACATAATGAGGTGGATCGATTGCCGAGTGCATTACCATAACAATACCGGAACGCCCCTATGCGACTAGCGCGAACGCGCGACTGGAGTCCTTGTGCCTAATACACTTGATAGAATACTGGAATTTCAGATGAAAACGGGAAAAACTAGGGTTGCCACGGGCTGTTTCAATGTGGAATAGATACGACGAGGGTGAGAGGTAGTAGGCTGCGAGATGGGGCATAGGAAAAGAGAAGAGGGTCAGTGGTACCAAGCGGCTTATTAGCCAGCAATGTGATCTATTTGCCCTGTATGCGCATAAAGAAGCAACCAACGTTATTGTATCACTATGTTACGAGGGAAGGGCATATTATTGGCCAACGGGGACCTCCGGTTATACCCAGTGTACCACCGATACATACAGATACAGTAGCCCCGCCGTACTACTATAGTCAATAACTCGCGTTCCGTACTCGAAAGAAACCCAATTAGCGGATGCGTCACTAATTCTACCCTCATTACAGTTATTCTTCTATTATTTTTTATTGACTGTACTTTTATCGGTGATATATAAACTCTTTTCTTCTATAACACCAGAAATACACCGTCATGTCAACGAAATAATTGGTGCTGTAGAATTTACCCAAGTGCCCAGTCCTGTCCCGAATTCCAAGGGACCGGATCGAGGGTCCGTTGGGAATTTTCGCAGGAGAAACGGACAAGCATAATCGAACATGCTCCCGTGAATCGAGGAATCTTGAAAACCCCTGTCTCCATCTCACGAAGGACCGTCGAATTCTATGTCATATTTGGTAGAATTCCACAATTTTTATTTTTTTTTCAAGTATGTGAAACGCCTGTTGACATGAATTTGAATCCAATAACACGGTCAACTTTGTCAAGACTTTCTCGGATGTACCTACTACACAAAACGATATAGGTAAAAATAGTTCCCATGTTGTTTATCATATTTACGTTACATAGATATGTGATTATTTGAATCATGTGATTCGAGGAATTTCAGCAATCCTGTATATACACTGAAAGAAAGATCTAATAAAAATGACTATCTCCCTTGAGAGATATTACCATAGCACATAGTAGTAGAGCGCCAGGGCGCCATCTCCGGTAGGAAGTACCGGATTTATAAGAATTTTTCTTAGATATTATGGAAAAAATTCTTGGATAATCTGAGGCTTTCTGCCATAGATGGCGCCCTGGCACCCTACTACTATGTGTTATGGGGTTTTTTTTTTTTTTTTTTTTTTTTTTAATGACCGGTAGTTTTTACTAGATTCTTCTCTCAGTGTAGTAAGCAGGTGCGAATGCCAGTAACAGGCCGCTCAACGCAATGGCCTCCATTCGTGGCTCTCTCAGTTTCATTGTCGGTTTTTGATGTCGATTGTCGTGTTGGAAGGCAATGTTTAACATTCTGCGAGTTCATCCCGTTCTGACTCACGATATCGGCTTCCGTCCTCACATCAATTTCATGAAAGTTACATCGGTTACAGTGGTAAAAGAAAAAGTACTGCAACAGATTTGCAATAGCCATCCATGCTGCTGTCAACTATCTTCCCCTATCAAATAAAAATGTGCTACAAAAGTAGAATAGACAAAAAAAAAGGCCTGTAACCACGAAAGAATGCCGAGGCAAGGATTCATAAGTGTGAAAGCAACTGTAGAAACGCTTTTGGAAAATCCATACCCGGGTCAGAGCCATCGTAGAACGTACATACGGGGGTATTCTGCTGTGGCGGAACACAATGGCGCGTTCTGGAAGAAGGCACGGGGAGAGGCAACGAGGAGGCTCGGAAGCGAATAGAGCGAGATAGTAGATCGATCTGTCGGGAAATAGAGAGTGTGCGAGAGAAGGGAGGATGGAAGGAGCGCAGGCAAGTGGAAAGGCGACAGAGAGAAGTAAGGAAGGAAGGAGGAGGTGTAGCTCGAGGTACAGCGAAAGAGAGAGAGAGAGCTTGCGGCGGTCCTTGCCCCGAGTACGTGCTCCGAGTGTCAAAAGCTTCTGGCATGACACGAGAGCTGAGCCAAGCTCCGTAGGCGAGCCACGAACTCTGGGATGACGGTAGACCAAGGTCTCTGCCGATCGATAAACACTCTTAACTGAAACACACTACGTACGCGATAAAGTTTGCATGGTGATTGTGACTTGGCCACGTAGATCGACGGTGTTGAAAACACACACGCAACGCCTTCTTTGGTCTAGTAATTCTTATCGTCGCCGTTGTCCCATTTTCCCACATTCGTCGGAACAAGCTCAGCTCCCAACTGAATCGCGCATGTACTTGATTTATGCGTAAAAAGCGTGTCCTTCGATAGCGAAAAGACCCCACAGGATGACGAACCGCACAAACATCCTACATTGCTCACATGTGTACCCTTTGTAGGGGTGCACTATGACAGAGGTGTCGGTAGATCTTTATCTCTAGCCCCAACGACTGCTCACTCTCTCGTCCGAACGAGCTCGCTCTCGGAAGCGTGAAATGAAATTTGACAGATCGGAGGAACGACTCTGCTGGCTCCGACTACCCTATGCATCCATTCTACGCATATATTCCCCAACTTTCTGTCTATCTATCTATCTGCCATCTATTCGCTCGATCTGCACATACTTGCGTAGAGTCTCCCTCACTCGTTATACAAGCGTACAGCTATCACGGCTTTTCTACACACACATATATATATATATATATGTACACAATCCAAAATGGCGTTGGTACTGCGAGTCGTACGTGTTTCCGGCACCTCCCTCGTAGCCAACGGATGCGTGTACGCACCAGCCATAGGACATCCATCGTTTCTATCTTTATCTCTTGGTCTCGGTATATACACACGTGCGTGCCCACATAAAAGCTCACACACAGTTATTCGAGAACTTACCATCATCCACGTTTTTCGCGCGCACCCCATTTTATACAATTCTCTTTTATCTGTTACTTCTCCCCGTCTCACTGGCCCGTCGCTTACGTTCCCTCGGGGCATCCCGTTCGTTCGTCGTCCGGGACTCCTTAGTTCCAACCCGACACCTTTTTACAAATACATCGCACGCCCTTCTGGTCCCCTCCGCGCTTTCCTCTTACTCGGGTGGATTTCCATCTCGCTCTATCACACGAATCCGATATTATATAGTGGGTGCTAAATTTGCCTAAGCACATAAAATGCTCATGGCCACTCGGCCCTTGGTTCGCTGGGCAGGTACTTAAGCTGCCTCGAAGTACGCATGTTACACCGACCAAGTACCACTGAAAGAAATTCGGTTGCTTCTGCATTCTACCTATGTTGGATATCGCGATAGAGGTAGGATGGGTGGTTCATTAAATTGCCGAAGGCCATTTTAGAAGGTACTCGCCGGAGCCTCCTTTGTATATACCTAGGTACACATCGGTACCCTCATGCTTTTAAATGCACACTGTCGTTTTAGATATGCAATATAAAATCGTTAGGATACAGTTGTCCGGTGCGGGAGATGAGAGACCAACACAATCTGTCCGATCAAAGTGAGCGAGGCGACGGATGAATCGGATCGTCGCCTTCACTCACCACTATATAGTAGTCGGAGCTCTGACCAATGTTCATAAAATGGGCAGGCTACAGGACATTTGATCGAGCGACAGCTGTTCCCGCACGATGAAAACCGAATTATATCCTCAAAGGATCGTTGATCTGTATTTAGATGTTATCATCGGTACGTGCTGCAAGTATTGCGCTTCGACACCCATGATTCATATCTTACCGTCATATCCGACACCATCATCGAGAGAGCTTCGAGAGAGATTGTTGCTTTCAAACAATCTCCATATAATATCATTGAGAAACGTAACGCGAAACTCTCACATGCGATAAACGAGGAAATACTTTTTTTTGTATTGCTGACAAAGATGATGACGTTTCAAGGAGAAGAAAGAAACTTGTTCCTTTAATAGTAGCAAAATGAAAGCGGGTACTGTAGATAACAATAAAGTTGTGTTTTAATCGATGCCTCGGATCGGTGGACTCACCGAGTTATCCTACATACTCGTATTGCTTAAGTAGTTATCATATTTTAGAATAATCGGTAGTATTGTAGGGAAGAGCTGGGCAAAATGGGACAGTTGCACAAAACAAGGACAGAAAATGGAATGTATCGATGTGGCAAAATAGGGCAACCCAAAATTATTAGGAAATTGCATTTTTACGAGTTCCATGATTGTCTCTCAGTTGTTTTTCATCTGTTCGTTCTGAACCAACGTGTGTAGCGGATATGTCGCTTCATCGATAGTGACAATCGATACACTGTAAAAAGAAGGTTATGTCGTTGTGCGCGCATGGGCTCAATTGAGACGTCAAATATTTATGGGGGGTTATTTTTGAGTCACTCGTTTGCAAAACGTATACGCTCTGTCGCTGCTGCATGCGTATAAACATACCAATGAATACAGCGACATGACGTATACGTTTTACAAACGAGTGATTAAAAAATAACCCCTATGATCCGTATGCCGCGTGACGATACAAATAAACCAAGCCAGACTGCCCCATTCCGCCCCCGCCGTTATTTTTTCCGGAATGTCAAAATTGACCGTATAGCTTCGATTGTTTTGTTGGGCACAGTAATTAAGAATCTCCGTTCGGTTGCCCCGTTTTGCCCCGCTCTTCCCTACGTTTATTTACCAAATTCCGATAATCGCGTTTTATTTATTCTTACAGCTTACAACCTCCAAAGGCCGGTTAATTGTTGCTGTCGTGTGTCATATTTATCATTATCTCTATACTCGTGCCCTGCGACCAAGCGAATAGTCTCGTATATATTTTTCTTTGATTAATCGAGTATCGTTGCCTCAATGGTCAATAATAAAAATGAATCGTTGACGTAACAACGACATTATATATATATATAAATATTATAGCCGCCGTGGAATAGCTGTCGAGACGAGATGAGAAAAACGTTGCGGTCAGGCATAATTCACGATGCATCATTTATGAGAGTGTGGATGGTGGAAAAACCTGACGCTCGCTTTGCGGGGCGTCGCGTAATTAGTGCGCGGCAATAACTACGTTACTCTCGAGTTCCGAAAAAAGTCTCTTGGAATTTCGTTTTCTTACTTGTAGTTTCCTCACTCGGCTTATGCAGTTAGAAAAAGGGGAGACGTAGGGGAGACCGGGCCAAGATGGGCCCCTAAACAAATAAGGCGGCTACAACGCTGCCGAAAGTATAATCTACTATTTGTCACCCAACAATGATATTTTCATAGGTTTTATAACCGGTCCCAAAAAGAACATTTTCTGGG
>JAPYZC010005675.1:0-17366 GCA_030522665.1 Ichneumoninae sp. A BG-2022a | reverse complement strand
CACCCGGAAACGGCCTAATTCCGGTAGATCTCCGGCAAACCTGATGTCGTTTGCCTTATTAGTACCTGAACTGGTGTACATCAGGCAATGGTCCGGCGAACCTGAACAGGCCGCCGGATTCATACCTGATGTGGACCTGATGAAAAATATGGCAGCCGGAAAATTTTTCTGCTCGGGCAGTCAAAGATGACGTGGTGAGTTTACGGCCCTCGTCACGTCTCTTGCGACTGGCGAGTGAACTTTTACTTAGGCTTTTACGTCGGGCAAACGACGCTCTACCGGTTGTCTGTCTGTCAATGATTGCTTCGATAGTTTTAGAGCTTACTTTCAATTCTAGTCACTTTGTTAGTCACAATTCAAGTCATTGAATTCATTCACGCAAATTTAATCGTTGATATGGCTCTTTCGAAGAAATATTATCACGATCACATGATTGTGATTAGAGATCTATATTTTACTGCTGGTGATTTTTAGCCACTGATGGAATTTTTAAGGGAATAATAAAATTTAAAAATAAATAAATAAAGCTTGTACAGAATCTGCTACGAGGCACGTCTTCATAATTGGCGCAGTTTTCTCACTATATTTGTGCGTCATATTTCAGCCATCGTAAGCTTATCGAAGCATTTATTTATTCCACTTAATAAAACCTTGTGAATCCCCCAAGGTTAAGAAGCACTGGTTTAAATAAAGCATATATCTAAACGGTTCGTGTAAATCTTGAAGCGGCGTAAAAATCGCGTTGGGCGATTCAGGACAAATTGTACCCTTCGCAGAAATACGATGCCAGCCCGGGTGCCTCGCTCTATCGTCAGTCGTAAAAAATAAATGATAAATAAATACATTCTTTTTGTAACTGAATATGAACATTGAAATACTGTAAAAAAATTCAACGATATCGTATTTCTCAAAGGGACGAAAAAATGATGCGTTTGTCGATGAAAGCCTGGTTGTTTCTCGTACACGCGGCTAGCCCGATGCATTTGCTGGTTTAGTAGTAGAAGAAGAGATTTATTGCCAAAGTTAATATTTACAGTTGTCTGCTTATACTAGATTTTATATCTAATGCTAATTATACACCTTGGCAAAGGGTCATCGACCTCGGTCCTTCAGTCCGAGATTTTCTTTGGTATCTGGAGGTATTATTTCCCTTCCTTAGTTTACGGTTAAATATTTGTAGATTTTAGTCCGTTGTTCTTTCGTTGGCTATTAATTCTAATTGTTGATAGATTGTGTGTGCGGAAAATTTGTGTTTGCGCGTAATAAGTTGGAATGGTTGTGTACACAGTGGCTTAATATTATCGATTTATTTTGAGGCAATTTTTTTTGTGAGCACCTTTGATCTTTGTACTATTGGGATGATTCCTGATGTTGAATAGAGGAGTGTATTTGGTGGGTAGTGCAGAGGGTTGTTCGGGTGGTGGATTCGCGTGGCATTTTTTTTTATTAGGGCGGTCTCCTTGCGTTGAGAAAAACTTCATGACCATACTCGATGATTGGTCTGCATATGCTTTTATAAATTTTGGTTAGCTGATTGATGTGAATTTTCCGATTTTTTAATGTAATACTTCTAATGTGAGAGGCTCTTGTTGACATTGCTGTTGACGCTGTTGTAGGTGGTAGTTGAAATTGAGCTTTTGATCGCGGCGAATTCCTGAGTATTTTGCATGTTGCTGTGGGGTGACTACTACGTCGAACATATGGACTGCCGGAGATTGTGGTTGTATTTTTTTATTGAAAATTATAAATTATGATTTTTGTGGGTTTGGTTTGAGACGCAAGTTGGTGAACTATGCTCAATGGAATTTTGAAGCGCGTCTATACAGTTATTTAAGCTATTCTTATGTGTTACCAATACCGTATCGTCCGCGAATTGTAGCATATATTGTGATGGGTCTACCCATTTTTTGTTTATGTGGTTGTGGTTGTACAAGTCGTAACAATAGAGATTATAGAGTAGAGGTGGCAGGGGGGTTGCTGCTTTATTTGAACGCTCTTGTCATATTCACAAAATGCATCTGGCTTTGTTGCGCCAATCTTGTTTCCCGTATTCTCGGTCCATCCCGTGCAACTGAGCACTCTGCGCTTAAGCGATATCCGTATGGCAGTAAAGACTCTTGGAAGGGAAGAACAACTCCGCAGTTGAGAGGCTTACCGTCGATTACCCGGAACGACCAAAGGTTTCAACGTCTGGAGAATACCGGTGCATATGCCTCGAACATTTGTCGGATAGCTCGGGGGACATCGTCGACGATGCCGTTTTAACGTGGATACGCCCACCCACCAGTTTCTCGACTCTTTCCCCCGGAGACCAGACCATCGTATTGTCAGGCTGTGTTGGACACATTCGCTTTTCTCGAGAAAACGAGTCGTAGGTATGGCAGAAACTTGGTGAAAAACGTTCTGAGGGCCCGTAGTCGCTGAGCCTCTTTAGACTTTACCAACGCCAAGGAGGCGTCTTACCCAGAGTCTTTTACATTTGTTCTCTTTTCCTTGCCACCTGCAGGAGGGACAGCAGTGCGACTCCTAGGGACCAAAAGAGGAAAAACAAAAGTACACTATGAAAAACATTCTGGGATGACCGAATCTGCCAACTTTCTTAAGCGGACATACAAGTAGCTCGGCTTGAGCCAGCGGTCTGTAGTCTTAGGGTAAAAGTGGTGAATATGGCCCACCTCGATTAACACGTAAATCAATGATATACACTGAGCAAAAGCAATGGTTGAATTAAGCAAATGTGCGGTGACATACGTTCAAAGGTGTATTCGGTTGGTATAATAAAAATGTTCATTTCAATCGACAAATTTTGAATAAATTGAGGCAAATAATCGTTTAACAAAACAATGCTTTATTTGTACCAAACAAATGACAGTTTTGAACGTATGTCACCGCCACTTTTGGTTAATCCAACCAATTTTTTTCTCAGTGGATGGACCGGGCCATATTCCCCATTTTTACCCTATCCCACCATGAAACAGTTTTCTATGGATCCTGTTGAAGGAACTCTGTGGCGGATAATGTTGCGAGTCGGTCAATTTAATCGGAAAGAGCGAACTGTTTGGGTCATTCCTACACCCAACAAGTGTGGAAGCGCCGGAGCAACGGACGTGGAACTCATCTCGCGCCCTTAAAATCTTTCAATTTCTTTCCTTGCCATTTTTTGTTTCGTTCATAACATTCGCTTTAGTCTCTTGTTCATACTTTCATCATTACAGTATTTACTTCTGCATTTTTATTTTCTGGGTCTCACGTGACTCTCCCACGGATGATTACCATGTTTTGTCTATCGGTCCCATCGGTGCATTAGCGCTTCGCGAACTTCGTATTAATGGAATTAAATTTCACCGCGCTGAATTCACCCGTGCAACCGGCTTGGTAAGGGGGGCTTTGCTAATTTCACTCGCACCCGCTGCCGCGATATATTTTACGTTCGAGAGCAACCTAATGGAATTCTGCTAAATAATTCTCGTCTCACCCTATGCGCCAGCTTCACCCGAACGTCCCACTATCTATCGCTTTCGCTCCAGGATTCATGGATTTATCCGTGCCTTTTTTCTCGCGTATTCTATGCATCAACGAAGGTGACTGAGTGCTCGCTAAAAATCTCTTCCCTTGTGAAAATGTCGCCGGTTTAGCGCCAGAGGATAGAAGAGTTTAAAAATACCGACGATACGATCGAACGTGACTTGGTCTTGATGAGATCAGGAAAGAGTAATTTCGTGTCACAGGTTCTGCCTCTTATCTGCAAAATCCAAGCCTTCAAATCTATCGGAATAATCGAAGATATCGTTGTAGATATGTTTTTTTATCGATTCGCACTAAATCTCGCAGGTATTCTCGAGAACTTCAATTGAACTAAAAAACCATGAAAAGTCTTATTTTACCGGCCAGAAGTTACATCATGCAGGAAATGCGTCACATCCGCCTTGAAAATACAATTTTTTGACCGGAAGTGGCGGCACACCGGAAATACGTCGCCACCGGTGAAGAAATGAGATTTTCAAACCGGAAGTGACATTTTTCCGTATGACGTCACTACCGATCGAAAAAGTTATATTTTTAATTAATTAATTAATCTATTAATAACCGCCCGGGCCCAATTAGACGGGCTAGATGGATCCCCATCGCCCAAATAACAATGAGAGAAATACTTTATAAAGCTCAGATAGCACAATATAACCGATCACACATATGCGATCGGTTATACACATACATGAGAGATAGATAAAGGAAATATAGATAGATAAAGGATTATATTAAACCTAAGAACCGACAGCTGTGGATGCGCGGTTGGCGCATGGCTCCGGTGGTCTCCCAAGTCAAGCACAATCGTTCGCGGTCAGTGCTTGGATGGGTGACAGCTTAGCCGTGCGCTAGCTGGCGCATCGACCGGTGAGCGGGAGAAACTTTCTTCTGAAACTGAAGTGTTTCTGCACTTTACTCAAGTGCAGAAATACCGAAGGATCAGTAGAATATCGCCAGCTGTACCGACATGGGTTTTCCGCAGTTTCCCTGCGTCCTCGGCGAATGCGGTACAGTTAGGGGAAAGTAAGTCGGCTGCGGACGCACGGAATTAGAGTAGGTTAGCGAAGTGCGGGTAGGAAAGTGTTAGAATAGGTACACGGTTAGGCTAGGGGGGGGGGGGGCTACGGTAAAATCCCCTAAGGGGTATACCTGGAATGGAACATTAATAAAAAAAAATATATATATTAAATCTAAGTAAATTCGTACATCGCGAAAATAATTATATATTAATTGAATTTAATTTACGGGTCCAGTAGCGCCACGAGTCTTTTTTTAAGAGTGCTACGGAACCATCGAAAAGAGGGAACAGCCCGCGTACAAATTGCCCAAACGCCAGCAACGCGGAATCCAACTGTGGTACGCATAATTCGTTTTACGTATCGTTATAAAACGGTACGTCGAATGTTTCGTTGTTCCGCGACACTCTCTCCCCATCTCGCGTACGGATTAGCGAACAGAAATTGAATGATTTTCTTTTGTCCAATTAGAGTCCCCGTACATTCCTTCGAGATTTAGTTTATTCCTATCCCACGAAATTGTTAGTTTCTCCTATCTCATCGAGATCATGTCACGTTCGACTGCATCATCGATTTTTTAAAACTCTTTTATCCTTGAACGCTGAACCGGCAACGTTTTCACAAGAGAAGAGATTTTTATCGAGGACTCAATCGCCTTCGTTGATGCATAGAATCCGCGCAAAAAAAAGGACGGAAAAATCCGCGAATTCTAAAGTGAAAGCGATAGATCGAAAGTTGAAGTGAAGCTGGCGCATAGGGTGAGACGGGAATTATTTAGCAAAATTCCATCAGGTTGTTCTCGAACGTGAAATATATCGCGGCAGCGAGTGCGAGTGAAATTAGCCAAGCCCCCTCCCACTTACCAAGCCGATCGCACTGGTGAATTTAGCGCAGTGAAATTTAATTCCATTTATACGAAGTTGGTGAAGCGTTAGTGCACCGATGGGACCGTTAGTGAAAACACGGCAGTCAGCCGCGAGAGAGTCACGTGGGACCAAAAAAATAAAAAGGCGGAAGTAAATACTGTAATGACGAAAGTAAGAACAAGAGACTAAATCAAATTTGATGAAAGAAATAGAAGATGGCGAGGAAAGAAGTTGAAGGATTCTAAGGGCGTGGGATGAATTCTACGCCCGTTACTTCGGCTCTTGTACACTTGTTGGGTGAAGGGATGACCGAAAAAGTTCTCTCTTTCCGATGAAATTGAGCGACTCGCAACATTTTCTGCCACAGAGTTCCTTCAACAGGATCCATAGAACACTTTTTAGTTGTCCGTTGGGAAAAGAATAGGGGAAGCCGGGCAAAACGGGATCATGGGGCAAAATGGAAACATGAAATGTCATATCGACGTGGGGCGAAAAGGGGTACCCAAAATTATCGAATAAATCGATTCATGATAGCCAACTGACGTCGGAAACCGAGGAAAAATAAGGACATGAAATGTCATATCACATAACAAAAGTTGCCGCAAGTCAAATCGAAGGGTACCCCGTTTTGCCCCAGATGGTTTTTTTTGTTATATCCTTTCAAAACCGATGCCAATAAAATTTTGGTGCGAAAAACAATGGAGCCGAGGCTATGTCGGCGATGGCTATGTTTTCGGTATCGTTGTAGCAGGTTTTATTGCTTAACGTCCCCGTTTTGCCCCGGTCTACCCTACAATGGCCGAAGCCGCGCTACTATTTTCGCTTAAGAAAGTTGTTAGATTCGGTCATTCACTTACGTTTTTCCTAGTGTTTCTGTGCTTTTCCTCCGTTCGTCCTAAGAAATTACAGTGCTGTCCCTTCTGCAGGTGGCAAGGGACATAGAATAAATGTAAAAGACTCTAGGTAAGGCGCCTGTTTGGAGTTGATAAAGTATAAAGAGACTCGGCGACTATGCGCCCTGAGGAGATTTTTCACCACGTACTGCGATAACTACGACTCGTTTTCTCAAGAAAAGCGAATGTATCCAAGACAGCTTGACAGTACGATGGTCAGGTCCCCGGGGGAGAGAGTCGGGAATCCGGTGGGTGAGCGTATCCACGTTAAAACGGCATCGCCGACAAAGTCCCCCAACCAATTCGACAAATGTTCGAGCCATATGCACCGGGGCTCTCCAGACGTAGAACCTTTGGTCGTTTCGAGTATTCGACGATAAGCCGCTCGACTGCCGAGATGTCCTTCCTTTTCAAGAGTCTTTACTGCCATATGGATATTGCATAAGCGCAGAGTGCTGGGACGCGCGGTATGGATCGAGAATGCAGGAAACAAGATTGGTGCGACAAAGTCGGAGAAACTTTGTGAATATAACAAGAGTGTTGAAATAAAACCGCAAATTCGTCGGGCAAGGTACGTGTACGAGAAATACCTAGACTTTCAACGGTAAACGCGAAATATTTTTGACCTTTTGTGGAATAAGATCAATGTTGCTTTTGTCATGTTTATTTACAAAAGGAATGTTTTTAAAAAATATTATTAATTATTTTAAGACTGACGATGGACCGAGACATCCGGAGTAGCATCGTATTCCTACGAGGAGTACAATTTGTCTTGAATTGTCTTGATTACAAACTCGCCACTCTAAAAAAAAATTGTAATTTTACCAGAATTCGTGATCATTTACAAGGGGTTTTTGTGATTTTTTTTTCAGAATTTTCACATCATACTTTTTTGAGATATAAAAAAAATTGAAACTTTTTTTAAAACCCCTGTATCTTAAAAAGTATTAGTCAAAACAACGTCTAACAGTTGCAGTTTCAAACAAATTTTTGATAACACTTTAAAGATTTTTTTCAATGTTGGTCCATTTCTATGAAAAATAGACTCCACTTTTTTTTGCTAATACGTCATCTCTGATTTTTCTTAAGAAATGCCAGAATATACTGTTCAGTGTGCAGAGTAACCTCCTATTTTTTATGGTTGGGACGCCCATTCGATAGCTATACTCCGTTTAATATCGATTTTTTATATTATTATTTTTTATTTATTAATGTTCCATTCCAGGTATACCCCTTAGGGGTTTTTACCATAGCTCCCCCCTAGCCTAAACGTGTACCTATTCTAACACTTTCCTACCCGCACTTCGCTAACCTACTCTAGTTCCGTGCGTCCGCAACCGACTTACTTCCCCCTAACTGTACCGCATTCCCGAGGACACAGGGAAACTGCGGAAAACCTATGTCGGTACAGCTGGCGATATTCTACTACTTGAGTAAAGTGCAGAAACACCTAAGTTTCAGAAGAAAGCGCCTCCCGCTCACCGGTCGATGCGCCAGCTAGCGCACGGCTAAGCGGTCACCCATCCGAGCACTGACCGCGAACGATTGTGCTTGACTTGGGAGACTACCGGAGCCGTGCACCAACCGCGCATCCACCGCTGTCGGTCGATTTTTTATAAAAAGTAATTATATTTATTACTTTCCATTGAATTTTTATGAAAATTGTGACATTCTCCACAATAACGGGCCTAAAAAATCAAATGAAAAAGAGACGATGGATTGTGGTCTCAATCAAACGAATATTTTTTTGAACTGTTCGAAACCACCACTGTCGCCACCGCGAGTGGCGAAAGTGGCGGTTTGCAGCCGAGTGTACTGTAAAAATCTAAATACCAAAAATACTCAGCGCATGCGCACATCGGTCCGATCTGCCTTTACACACGCACTTTAAGTGCGTTTCAGCTTGCGTAAAGTACGGTGCATGCGCAGTAACCTTTTCTGTACAGCGCCACAATCAGCAAGCACGGAGTAGCATTTCTCCTGCATTCCTTACAAAATGGTAAATTTTGATATGAGTGCGAAAATTGTACTTCGCGATACTAGTACGGAAAAGCCGGATCGACGGCACGAGGAGAAGCCGGGCAACCTTTGTAGCTCGAGAGGAGGCGAGTGCTGCCTACTTCTCAACCGCCGTCGGGAGACCGCTTTGTCGTACAAGTATCGCATACTACTTTTTGTGACAAGTGCACGAAAAATCCCGCTTGTCGTGTCTGTAAAGTGCGTGTGGGAAAATAGCTGCCATGCCAGATAAGTGTGCGCGAAAGTAACTAGAGTGTTAAACAAGTGTGCGCAAGTGTGCGCGAAAGTAACTAGAGTGTTAAACAAGTGTGCGCGAAAGTAACTAGAGTGTTAAACAAGTGTGCGCGAAAGTAACTAGAGTGTTAAACAAATGTGCGCGAAAGTAACTAGAGTGTTAAACAAGTGTGCGCAAAAGTAGCTAGTGTGAAAAAAGTGTGCGCAAAAGTAGCTAGAGTGTGAAAAAAGTGTGCGCAAAAGTAGCTAGAGTGTGAAAAAAGTGTGCGAAAATAGTATATTATGCCACAAGGGAAGAAAGTGCGTTTTTTCACCGACTGTGAAGTTTAATGCCCGAGCGAAGCGAGGGCAGAAATTCACACGAGGTGAAAATGCACTTCCTCCCGAGTGGCATAAGCTATTTTTTTCCCGACTGTGATAAAAAGTGGCTATATTTCTATGCCTGCAACGGGGATGGAAATTGGCCGACTCTTGACGAGCGGAAGGAAAAGTTCCCTTTTTCTCCCGCTAAATGACTTTTCCTCCCGCTCGTCAAGAATCGGGCACTTCTGGGGGCACTTCTAAGGGCCTTTCTGCCCTCGCCTCGCTCGGGCATCAAACTTCACACTCGGTGAAAAGACGTAGGGGGGATCGGGGCAAAATGGGGTAGCTATGAAATAAAACCTGCTACAACGATGCCGATACCATAGATCTATTGCTTGTCACACAAAAATTGTATTGGCACCCGTTTTAGAAGGATAAAAAAAAATCATGTGAGGCAAAATGGGATACCCTTTGATTTGACTCGCGGCAACTTTTGTCAGCTAGAAACAAAAAGTCTTGATAGTAAGACAGTCATGACAGCGATAATTTTCGGGTACCTCATTTTGCCCCGTATCGGTATCGCGGTCGTCCTCCCCGTTTTGCCCCGCTTCCCCATTTTGCTCCGATCCCCCTACTTTCCTCCCTTGTGGCGTAATAAACTATTTTTAATTATGAACAATTTCACTTATTTCCCGCACTTTTTATCCTATGTAAGAAACCTCAGAAAACTGAAACAAGTTATTTATGCAAAAGTTAAGACGGTGCCCGATTTGCCCGCAATACTTTATTTTAATCGCGGTATCAGTTTTGCCCCCCTAGCCCTTTTGCGCCCATCTCCCCTACATTATATTAATATTATATATATTATATTAAGTTATCATAAATATCTATTTTCTTAACGTTCTTTCGCAACTCTATCTCAATCTTATTGACGACACCTACAGCCTGATGGCCAATTGGCATTTAGTTAAGGGTAAAGAGGTGACGAACCAGTGACGCATTAGGGGCAGTAGGTGAGCGTACAACTGATGTTGCTGTTGGCACTGTAGGTGGAAAACGTCGAGATAGGTAATGGGGCGGGGGCGCAACAGTTGCGTGGGTGGATGCGCGTTTCATGAGGGAGTGGATGCTGGAGGAAAGCAGGAGCAGCGGCAGCATAGGAGAGACGAGGGCATAAGGGGATGAAACGACGGCGGAAGGGGTGGCTGAACGGGAACGCGAGAGAAGTACGTGCCTCAGTACCCTTGTCGCAGCCAGACCGCACGCGGGCGAGCTACCAACGTTAATCTTATCGCGGCCACGGAAGCGCGCGTACACCCTCCAACTGTGCCGGCTACCGGCTTCGAACCGGGCATTCAAACTCTTCTCCCAACTCCGTAAACTTCCGTTTGCACGGTGTGATCCTCTCGGTGAATTTATAACGCGCGATCGTGACGCATCGTCGATTACACTACTATTAGATTCGATTCATTGACGTAATCGCAGTATGAAAAAGATCGACGGATTACTATCGAGTAAAGGTATACACGGTGAACTAATCGAGTACGAGTTTCGACGTGATGGTTCTGCGAATAATCGTTGGAGTTCGACTAATTTATTTTTATTTATTTTCAATTTTTAATTATCATCAATTTTTATTTTTTTGTCAATCGAATTCTCTCTGTCTCGTCATTTGTAGACTGATCGAACAGGGCTTCTGATTAACTCGTGGAACAAATAACGGTTTCTTTGTTTTGTATCTCGTAGATTACTACGTAGATTGCGCCGGAGAGATAGCGAAAAACATTGATTATACGCCATAAATAAATCGCTCTGATCAGGCATCATCTATTTGACATGCCCGTCACTAGTTGAACGGCACCCCGAGCGCGCTGTTTGGTCCTATCTTCCCCCCTCATATATTCGATAACGCGATATACATTTTTATAGAGTGCGTGATATACAGTCGATGGATGGGATGCACCTTCGCCGGGTACTCGACGTGGTATCGCATGGAGTTTGCAAACAGGACAAAATAGCAAAATCGATAAACGTGACCGATTTTCATTTATTTTTTTAATGCAATTTATGGAAGCTCCGAACAAGATCGCGTCGGATTGTTTCCCACGTGGCAGTCGTAGTTGTTTAATCGGTCCAGATACTTTACACGAAACGACAAATAATTTGTGTTAATTTCATTATCGAAAACATTCAAAATTACAGTAATCAGAAAATAACAATTTTCGATTTGTCAGAAACACATATGCTAATGTATACATTAACTTTGGCAATTGTCAATAAGTGGACACTAAAATTGATTTTAAAAAATATTTTTTTTAAAGCCTCGCAAGTGGTAAAGTGATAATACAATTGATTTCAATCTATTCCGGATAAAGTTGAAAACGAGGATGTCCGGTGCAGCATGGATTTTCCGATAAAGCACTCGGGCAGGTGTATCTAACACGTAGTTTTTTCGGACATACTAAAAAATTGTTTGTCCCGTAATCGGAGCATTCTCGGATGACAAAGAAATTTTCGAATAAATTGGAGAAAAATTTCATTAAAAGTTACACTCGAAGCTCTGCAAGCTCAGCTTCAAAGGACGAACGAATGAGGTATGGGGGGCGGGGGTGGGGGGCGAGAGAGGTGGTGCGCGATATTTCTCTGCTACACCATCCGATATTTCATTATTTCATCCCTCGTTCGTTATTAGGGCGCCAAGTGCCAGAGAAATGGGACAAGGGTTTTGCTAGCCGAGCGCTGTGCAGTATTATCGGCAGTCACTAGTTTGCGTGAATAAATTACTGGGAATTTGTACACGCACATGTGTGCTCCGAGAGAGGAGCGTTAAACTAACACTTTGAGCACCGTACATAAGTGTGCGGGGTCGAGAGGGGGTGGGGGTGTACTCTTGACGATGCCTCCGAGACCCGGCTAGACACGTAATTAATTTAAAGAATTCATTACGGGTTACGAGCGTGACGGGAGTACCGGCGGCAGCGCAAAACCGCACACAACTCGAAAGAAACGTGTGACTTGTGCCACTGTTGCCTTTTCCTCTCGAAGCCAACTTCCTCCGGGTACCGCGATTTATCGACCTCGTCTACCGTTTTTATACGTCGTTATCGGCGAAAACCAACGAGGAAAAAAAAGCAATGTTCAAACATCTCGTTGAGATATATCTTGCAAGATCGCGGTGAAGGATATAATTATGCATCGCTGCGCGGGCGTATCGGCTCTAGAACAAACGTGCGATGATTGCGTTCGAGTATCTGCAATCAATGGGAAATCGTATCGATCGTGCAAGGAAGGAACCGAACGCATTGAAAAATCTCGTGGGCCAGAGCAGACATCTCTCATAGCGCAAGGAAAAAATTCCACGCAAAATATATTTACTTTTCGTATACGCGAAATATATTTATTTTTTGTATAGGGGAGACCGGGGCAAAATGGCACCTCGGGGCAAAACGGGACAGTGAGGGCAAAACTCAATTTTCCAATAATTTTTGCATGCCCCATTTTGTCTCAACGATACATCCGGATTTTCAAACCCGTTTTGCCCCCCGTACCACAATCGCCACCAACCGAAAGTTATTGGACAATAGTGTTTTGTCTCATTATCCCGTTTTGCCCCGTTGTGCCATTTTGCCCCGCTCTCCCCTACGCGAAATATATTTACTTTTAGTATACGCGAAATATATTTAGTTTTCGTATACGCGAAAATATAATGTAACGAATATGTAGCGGACCATTCGTTAAGACACACGATACTAGTTAGGTTTGACAATACTTGTTAGGTAGACGAACGAACGGACGATCGATACAAGATTGATCGTCATGTCAGAGAGTTTGGACGAGACCTTCGAAGCGAACTGACGTGTGACATTTATTATTATTAATAATATCCGCCCCAAAATCAAATACGCGCGTTATTCATTCGCTCGGTCGTCACGATATATTTAAAAACAATATTTGCCCGGATATCCATCACATATATCTCATAACATACGAATTACATAAAACACTTCGTCAACGGCGTATATTTAATATACGAAAAATATAGCTTTGTATATACTTTTTTTCATGAGAGTTCCGTCAGTGGTGTTCCAGGTGAGAATGTTGGATCGGAAAAGCGTACGGTGAAATTTGTCTGTGCTGTTCGAACAGAACAAATACATGACCCTGAAGATATCTGCACGACATCAAATTTCATCTTTGGCAAGTCTATCAGTGCACGGCTTTAGGAAGAATAACCAATCATTCACTTATAGAATTTTAATATCCAAGTAAACTTCCTCGAGAAAAGTTTGTACGATGGAAAATACAGCCGTTAGGGTAAAAGTGGTGAATATGGCCCACCTTGAATAACACGTAAATCAATGATATATGGACCGGTCCATATTCCCCACTTTTACCCTATAACTCGATGAAATTTGGGCACATGCAGATATCTTCAGGGTCGTCCAAATATACGCTCACGGACATTTCCGAGGAGTCTCGCGAGAGCAAATATTCACCGAGCAACCGATATCGACCATACGCGAAATATATGTCATTTTCGTATACGCAAAAATATATATTTAAGAAAAATATTTGCCCGGATATATCCGTCACATATATGTCATACATGTCACGAAAAACCAACAACATAACAATTTTCGTGAAAAGTATATATTTGATATACGTAAAATATAGCTTCGTATATACTTTTTTTCCTTGAGTGTTCCGTCAGTGGTGTTCCACGTGAGAATGTTGGATCGGAAGAGCGTACGGTGGAATGTGTCTGTAACGTTCGAGCCGAACAAATATACGCCCACGGACATTCCCGAGGAGTCTTTCGCGAAGCAAATATTCACCAAGGAACCGATATCGACTTTATCCCTAAGGTCCCCGAAGAGTTCCGCGTGGCACGACGATGAAACCGCGCGTTTCCGGCAGACCGGCATTAAATACAAATGGGTTAAATTCAACGTCGATGTATATCCGACCGAGCGAGTAAAGAAATTTATTGAATCCTTTATCCGCTATTTATTCAATTCATGGTTGAAATGAATTGGATTTTTTTTTACCCCTCGACGCTATTTGCCGAAATCCAATATTCAATCTGCAAGCAATTAGACTCTACCCGCATGCCGTTCGCACCGTGGATCATCGAGCTGTCGCGTCCTTTTTAATCAAATCCCGTTAAACACCCGCAGCGGTAAAACGATAGCAGTGAAAGTTCCACCCGACTCTCGATGCTTTATTTCTGCGAGGAAACTAAGATAAACAATAATAGCAGGCGATAGCGGAATCACGAGAGGTATGAGAGCCGTAGACATCCTACCGGTCGTGAGATTTTGGCGTGTAAACAAGCTTAGTCGGGGATTATTCATGGTAATTGCACTCTTCCGCTAAAAGTTCCTTCCCGGTTGTTCAGACTGAGACGGGAGGTGGAAGGCGGTAAGCGAGTAAACCTGGCTCGATGTACCGTTGGAAGTTCCGGAAATAGACAGCGATTCTTCAGTTTCCCTCTCGTTGCTGTTGTTACCTTTTCTCGGAGGCTTCAGCACTCGACATACAAAATCCCCGGCTCTTCCTCTCTTTTAAGTCAACATACTATCTACTCCCCAAGCCGCTGTTGTTCCTTCTCTTCCGAGAGGCAGCTCGCCTCATTAGACTGCATAAACAAGATTCCCTCAGCATTAACATGAGACATGAAGATAAGAAATAATTCCCCGGTTCGTTAAAATTCTAGTTCGACCGATTGTTGGGTAGAAATAAAACAATGAAAAAAATATGTACGAATTGTGTAGTAATCGAGCGGCAGGTGCAAACTGGTCGTCCTTTCCCCCATGGAAAAGAAAAGTGTTGCTCAGGCGCTTCGCACCCCCGCTTTTAACTGTGGAATTTAGATATCGGAAATTAACATTTCCGAAGATTTACCAGAAATTGTTCGGAGATTTGCTGGCGATACCTGAGTAGAAATTTTCGAGCGTTACATCGGGCCCTGATACGGTCCTGATAAGGCCTTATCAGGCCCTTGTCAGCCCTTATCAGGACCGTATCAGGGCTCGAAGTAACGCTCGAAAATTTCTACTCGGGTACGTCACTTCCGGTTTGAAAATCTCATTTTTCAACCGGTAGTGACAACACACGGGAAATACGTCACTTCCGGTTTGAAAATCTCATTTTTCAACCGGAAGTGACAACACACGGGAAATACGTCACTTCCGGTTTGAAAATCTCATTTTTCAACCGGAAGTGACATCAAACGGGAAATAGGTCCCTTCTGGTTTGAAAATCTCATTTTTTGACCGGAAGTGACGTCCCACGGGAAATACATCACTTCCGGTTTGATAGTCTCACTTTTCGAACGGAAGTGACGTCATACGACAAATATATTACCTTTCGGTCGAAAAATGAAAAATCCAAACCGGAAGTGACGTATTTCTCGTAAGACGCCACTTCCGGGCATTTTCAAACCGGCTACCGAGTCCCTTGATATCGTGGAACATATCATACATTTATACTTGAGACATATAATAATACATGAACACATTTGTTTATACGATGCCACGAATATATAGTTTTGTTTCATCGCGAATATATGACATAAATATACGTCTGCCGAGCGGCGGTCATACTGTCTTTGTATGACTTCGCCTCGAGACGAATGCTCTCGTGAAATGAGGTTTGCCTTCGGAGATTTTTGTACGGAACTCTTTCCCGTGTCAGGAATCAAAAGACGCATTGTTTACGTCTCTCAAATGTCAAATGTTACTGCCGTTTCTGTAGGTCGGTGGTTACAGAATCCATCGAGGCGCGAACGGTAGCAAAGTCCTTCCCGCTGGCTGATTCCAAAGCTTTTATAACCCACACGAATGATTCGGTCGCCGGTGAAAATGCTGACGCTTCCGCTACGCTCGTTCGCCACCGTTTTCTCCTTTACTCTTTGTTTCACCTGTTATGACAACATTTTTTTTTCTTTATTTATTTTTTTTTTATCAACTCTATAACTTCCATTCTCTTCTTTCGAGCTGTAGGAAGAGGTTGTATATCCATTCGCTGAATAATCACGTCCTCGCAGTTGCGGTGAACGCAGAGATAAACTTTTTAGTTTCAAAAAACTATTCACAGAGTTAGCAGACTTTCTTACAGTTGCATGCAAAATTGTCAAATCACAGACAGGGTGGGACAAACTGATCCATTCGTACTTCGCCACGTTTTGGACTATTTACAGTACGCTGACATAAAAATTTCGAAACGTTTTTGTTTAACGAAAATATAGCTTTCTCTATGAGGAAGCGATAAGAATTAAAAGAAATAGACATTCAATTTTTGATCAACGGTCAGAGATCAAACATTAAAACCATGCGTTTAGTATATTCATCGTGTAAATTATTTCGACACCTGTCTCCGTTCATCATTGCAAGTGGGGGACAGCGGGGCCAAATGGGACAGTGGGGCAAAGTGGAACAGAAATCGGGATGCATCAATGGGGCCAAATAGGACTGCCTAAAATGATCGGAAATATTTTGAGAATTATTGAAAAATTGCATTATTACTTACGCAATTTTTCAATAATTTTAGGGCCTCCCATTTTGCCTCATAGCGATGCATCCCGATTTTCTGTCCCGTTTTGCCAGGACCTCCTCTACACACACACTATGTGCACACGTTGAAATTTAGACGATAATTGGATTTTCCCTATACACTGTAACGGCGTAATAATATCTATGGATCGGTCGAGTGATTCGGCACTGTCTGAGAACACATCAGTAACGGATCCTCGGTGCAAGGTGGAGAATATGCTCGTGTCGGGATCTCATCAATTACTGCAGGGCTCGAAAGCTCTGTGCATCCTCTCCGTACATCGCGTCTGTGGATGGTGCGACTACTGGAGATGATCAATATTCGAATAGATGCACGATCGTTTAGGGGGTGCGAGGGTGGAGTACGCGAACCGAGCGAAGGGATGAGAGGGGTGAACTGCCGGCGAGCCTTGACGCAAACTTCGTTATTGTATGCGAGAGCAAAACTGTCTCGATGCCTCATCCCCGTGGGTATATCAAAGGATTTATAACTTTGGTACCAGGCTGCTGCATTCTCTATGCAATTACTGTGCGATTATATGGACGCCTGAGCAACGATGCATCGTTGCTTCCCTGTCGCAACACTTTGTTTTCTTGAGGTCGAACATAATTTTCGATAAAATCAAAGTCTCGGCTGGGATTTCTGGGTGGCTATGAGATACTGGGTACATCCGTGTGATATGGCCACTCTACTTTTCATTCGGGCAGCGAAGCGTGAAGACGCAAGTCTACATTTGTACATTTGTACATTCGTACACGTGTACATTTGTACATTTGTAAATTTGTAAATTTGTAAATTTGTAAATTTGTACATTTGTACATTTGTACATTTGTACATGAACACATTTTTACATGAACACATTTGTACATTTGTACATTTGTACATTTGTACATTTGTACATTTGTACATTTGTACATTTGTACATTTGTACATTTGTACATTTGTACATTTGTACA
>JAPYZC010005674.1:0-14280 GCA_030522665.1 Ichneumoninae sp. A BG-2022a | reverse complement strand
ACTCCCTCCTTAAGGTGATGTGACACACACGTAACAATGCTCCGATGGTAACAAATCGCTTTCCCTATTTTCTCCGTGATGGTTGATTCTTCGACCAAACTCAAATTAGGTTTTTGTAGGCAATAGATATAAGTATGAAAATCTAATTTGCTTTTGCTCGTCGGATCAATCGTTTTGGAGAAAATAGGGAAGGCGATTTGTTACCGACTGAGTCTGTGCCACGTGCCCTTAAAGGTACAAATCTTTTTTACCCTGTATCCCGTTAAGGAAGCCGGTCACTCCCGGCCCGGGAAGTTGAATCGCCGTTCTGTATAGGATATGAAGCCCGTACGCGTGGGGTTAAGTGTCACACAGGTATTATGTGCTGTACAGTTATTATTATGTCGAGTATCCGTGGAGCGTGAACTAGCCGTTTTGAGGGAGGGGAATCCATGCCTCGCCCCCGCTATAAATTCTTGAGCGCATAACCCTGCCTCGTCGGCGGTACTCACTTTGCATTGTTGCCGGTCCACTAATTACTGCGATCAATCATAAACTTTCTGTACGTGCGAGCACCGCCGGCGCCTAAAGCCCCCTATCCTCCCCCCCAAACTCACCTCCCCCCCTTCCTCCCACCCCTTCACGGAGTCCTATATCCGCGGGTTTACGGCTTCGGCGACTCCTCCCTTGAACTACATTCATACCCGAAGCTCCCTCGCGTCCGTTATTGTACGTACACGCGTAGTTATTAGCAACCGGATGTACCTCGAACCGTAACCGGTTACGGTTCTCCTACCTGCTCCGGAAGCCCATTCGATTCTCGACCTCCTTGCCCTCGAATACATTGTTGGCCTGTTGAATTGTGGTGGGGGGCGTTTGTATGGGAGTGGAGTGGGGGAAGGGGAATTGGTGGGAAATGATCATTCGTTATTGGCACTGCTGAGCTTTCGCATCGCCGCCAAAGAAGTTTGCGGTTGTTGCTTCGATAACGGAAAAACTTGGTTATAAAACGTTGTTGAGATAACCGGGCCATTTTGCGAGCGCGCGGTCGCGTGCAATAACAACCGAGAGAGAGTTAGGGAGGGTAAGAGAGTTTGTCGGGGGAGAATAATTAAACGTTTTCGTCGAACCAACTTTCGAGGTTTGATTCAAATTCCCGAACTAGTTCCGAATGATATCGTGCCATATTGGGTTGTAAAGTTCGGTTTGGATTTTTGTTTTCTTATTTTGAGCCGGGAGCAAAAATTCAACTTGGCGCGCTCTTCGCTACTGTACTCTCATTCGATTCGGGGGGAACGGGTAATCGCTACGAATCGCGTCTAACGACTCGAATAATCGAACTCGTAGGTAAATGACGACGAGGCCAGGGCGCTTCGACCCTGCTCGGGAAAGCCCCTTCTCCGGCTTCAGCCATCTTGAAGCGATAAAATTTCACTCCGCCGCAATTACGGCCAAGTTTACCCACTCGGCTTCTTTCTCCTGCGCTACCCTTTTCCTCTTGAAACGAACCGAAGAATCTTCGAGGAAAACTCTCTTTCTCGAGACTCGTCATCCAAAACTTGCCTTCGATATTATCGAGTACTTTGCGCGTAGACTTTCACAATCAAATTTTACAGGCAGCGAGCCCCGCGTCTCGTTTGTGTCTTTTCGAAACATTATTTTGCATTGTTTTGGCAAACAAAGGTTTGTTTGGGTAAAAACAAGATTCGAGTTTTTAAGGAAAACGTGTTCAGAATGTTCTAAAACATCGATAAATCACATGTAGAAAAAGTGCGTGTGCGTGCATTACATTTTACATCAGTGAATATATTTTTTCTACGTGTGATTTTTCGATGTTGTACAATATTTTGAACACTTTTGCGTTAAAAACTAGAATTTTGCATGCGTGCGTCGTGAAATAGTATTGCTTTATTTTAAACATTCATATATGAATATATATATATATATTTATTTATATATTGAATATACATATATTCATATATGAATAAAATAAGTGGTAGACTCGTAATCAGCGTGGAAAAACAAATTAACTATAGTCCCGGAGCGACCACTAATGAAAGAAGTTTATCGGGAATTTTTATAGCCAATGTTGCAAAAATGAGTGATTTTCGTATTTTTGAACAGCGATTTCTTTGGTTCCCGATGGCTTCGCGGAAAAATCCAAGTGTTTAACATGTTCTACGGCAAGAAATACACAAGATGATGGATATAACGGGGTTGAAAAGCTAGATAAAGCGGTACCATTTGGATTTCTTGAGTGACCATCAAATGTGCTAAAAAAATTCAGGAACACATAATTCTATGTATTTTTTCACACTGAGCACAGATCCGCCGAAGTGAAGAGCGTTGTCGATTTATTTTTTCGCACTGAACTCGACGTTGAAGTTGAAAAAGGTTGAAAAATGAAATTGTCATATCACTTTCTCATAATGTTCCTTCATTCACGAAGCATCCTCTATGAGGAACGCCAAAAATACAGAAAATGCTTTCTCATAGAAGAAGCTTTCCGAATAAAGCAACAGCATGAGAACGCGATATGAAAACTTATATTTGCATTTTTTTTCAACATGTTAAAAAAAATAATTCGACAACTTTACAAAATACAAAATTGAGATAGCTACTCGGGAAGAAAATAAAGATAAAATAAAAAATCGTGTTACGAAATAAAATCGTAAAACATGTAATGCCCCGCCGGAAGCGAAGGGAACATTACTTCCTAAAATGACAAGGATTCTCATTTATTATTATCATTATTATTTACTTTTTTAAATCAGATATTATTTCATTCAATATGTAGCTGAAAGCCGAAGTACTTGTATAGCAAGTTTTTTATTTATTTTTTAAGTTTTTTTTATAGTATCGGTTTTATATCGTTTTGTCAATAAAAGCTAGCAGGTCGATCGACCTTACGTTTGGGTATGAATAAGTCAATTGCTTGGAAATGTAATGGGTTTCGGGGATAGAAGGGCCATAAGTTTCGTACGGTCAACGACGAGGGGGCGGAAAAACAAGATTTATACGTGTACATAAGGTCTCGTTTTCTCTCGGGGGTATCGCTCTGTTGGCGGAGATACCGGAGTCGACACAGCCACGCTTGTATACCTCGTTCACATAGAACTATGTAAGACGAGTAACGCTCGGAGGTAGCAGTACCAGTAGTAAATGCATTAGTAATGCGGTCGTACCGGTACGATGATAGTTCGAACGGAAATTCATGGTGTCGCGGTGCGCAGAAAGATATACTGCGAGAGTAAGAAAATACTGAGATTGTATCGCAGCGTTTCAAAGACTAGTATCACGGCTATAATAAACGAACAAAACATTAAAAAGACTTATCACGCTGAATTTCATCTAACCGACTAGGTCAATGCTCTGGAGCCCAAATATATATATATATACATCTCTCTATAACATAAAAAGATTTCGCCGCCGTGTCAAGAATCGAAAGACTTAGAATAATAAGGGCCTAAGTCCCTTTAAGCTAAATGGTCTTAGGCCCTTACTATTCGAAGCCCTTATTATTATTGCTACATGGTTAGCATAAGGGCATTTGGACTAATAAGGGGGGGGGGGGTGGTAACTTTTTTATATGTAATATAAATATATAATATATCTCTCTATATTATAAAAAGATTTCGCCGCCGTGTCAAGAATAGAGGGGGGGTGGGGGCAGTGCTTGGATGGGACCGCGGTCACCCATCCAAGTATTGAACCGTCTTTTGAAGTATTTAGAATAATAAGGGTTTACGTCCAAAAATGGGTGCGAGCGCGCGAGCCACAATAACCCGGTAGTATATATATATATATTGTAACGAATCCTAATTGTAACTATCCTATACCACGTACGATATTCGTTACAATATATATATATATTGCGAATACTCGGAAGTACACCGAGGTCACCTCAGTGTCACGCACACTACTCTACTTCACGCGCACCAGTCATCTCTACCCTATTATCTTCCTCTCCGTCATCCATATCCATCCGCTCGCACGCTTCCGCTTCCTCCCACCACAGGTATTCACCGCAATCTCTCTGTGCAGGGCGCACGCATTTCGAATAAATCTGTTTTTCGTTATTGTTTTAACTGGTCGTTTCGTTTCTTTTGACTACTTAACCTCTACGTTACAATATATGCTGTATATAAAAATTTGAAAAACGGTAAACTGCTAATTTTTTCTTTCACTTCTGACGAATCAGCTGATGAACCTCGACAATAGAATTCAGCTTTGAGGAATCGAGGCGTCGGTGGATTCCTATTTGCATAGATTTCTCTTGGGTAAATGAAATGAGTTATGTACACAGGAATATCTATAAAAATGGAGAAAAGAAAATACGAAAAAAGAGACCATAAAAATTTCGTTTGTGCAGCTTGCCATGGTACTGAGTAATACATCTTTGCCAGGGGTTTGCAAGAAGATACGAGGACCTCTGTACGTGTAGTGGTAGTATCTTTGGTAGGGTAGCCGTGAGCTACGGCAACTCCGCGGGGATAACGACGATGGGGGTACGTCAAGCTAAATCGATGTAGCATTGCGCAATAAGAACGGGTAGAGGAAAACCGCTGTGACCGGCTTCAGGACGGGGTCTCGGGGACTGTATCCTGCGGGACTCGAGACTGGAAGGAAATTCTGTTCAGAGAAACCCGCGAGAAAGGGATATCCTCCAGTGCCACGACCTCGACAAAGAACCGAGGTGACACAACGCGAACGCGGTTGTGATATGTTGCTAAAAAAAAAGAAAAAAAGCTGCAAAGTAATTTGCACATGGCTTCCGCATTTGTTACAATTTTGCACATAGCTTTCTGGCTTCCTCGTGGAGGAAGCTGTATGCATTATTGTAAGAAATGAGAAAGCCATGAGCAAATAACTTTGTCGTTTTTTGAGTAACATTAAAAAATGTCTAAATCTCATAAAATTGAAATGGTCACAAGTTACCGTCAAATTTATTGTAGAAAATCGGTAACTGAAATTTGCATAGTTCGCCGTTTTGAGGCCATGACTCATGTATTTCCCATTCAGTCGACAAACTTCAGCTGAACTCAAGTGAGTTTACTCAAATTAGAGCGTCTTTAGTAATTTTTCAAAAAAATTAAAATTCATTAAAATCTGATCAATTGGATATATTTTGGTTGAATTCAATACCAACGGTCTTCGATCATAGTATTACATTTGTATGCAGTTTTAGAGCGCCAGCTTAACATTTACGCAAGTTAAAGTCACTCGACCCATTTTTCCCGACCCATTTCAAGATCGCGTAAAATCTTGACATACACGCGCACGCACACGCATATATCTGAAAACCAGCAAAAAATCCTATTTATTGCTGTTTTAGACTATTTTCAGTGATATTTTTTTTTTAACGAAAACATAGTTCTTACTATGAAGAAGCAAAATAATTGCAAAGTTCGCACATGCTGATAGACGGCGACACAGTCGTCAACCACGATAAGTACTATTGTAATTATTATTACATCATTCTCTCTGTGCATGTAGTACGTTGTTCAACGATTTTTCAAGATCTTTTCTTATTCCCCCTTGGGTGAAAGGGGGGGTGGTGGGTTTTTTTTTTTTTTTTTTTTTTTAGTACCCCGTTAACGAGGGACAAATTGAGGGGTTTGGAAGCGGCGTTCCTTGGCTCCCGGGTATCCTCGGATCCCTGCGCGCACCAGTCCTGGAAGCCGCTACCGGCTTTCCCTCCCTTCGAGCTTCCCTTCTCTTAATTACACATCCATGCAGGAATATCCCTTGCCTCGCAGCCCTCGAGACCGTCTAGGCGCGCGCTTTTCCGCCCCTCTCTTCCCCTCTCATTCTCGCAGGTCCAACGTTTATCACCGGGACAAGATCCCGCCGGCGGCTCGGCGGCAAAAGCCACCGAGCTGGAAATCGTCTGGGCTTTGTTTTCCCGAGCATCGACGCAATTAAATTCTAATTCCTTTACGTTTCGGCAAATTATCTTGGACTCTTTTTTTTCAGACCAGAATTCGTCTTTCCTATTTTTACTCCCGACTGCCCGCCCGGGCAAAAAGACGGGAATTATGCGTTTCACGGCGATCACGGCATTTTGCGCGTTTTTTTGGTATCCAGTGTTTTCCGAATCGACAAAAAAATCACTTGACGGAATTTGGCCAGTAGTTACTTTGAATCGTGGCCTGTGTCTTTTTTCAGGTTTGATTATGATGCGATTTCACAGAGATAAAGAGTTTTCGAAAAAAAAACGTTTCTTTATATCGAAATTTCAGCGAAATATGCCGCCATCTTGTGCCTTTTCACCGTGCACTGATAAAAAAATACGGTTGCATCAACTAAGATTCGGGCAGGGACGTTCAACTAAATATTTTGTTGGTACAGATAAAAAATTGGTTAGTTCAACAATTTATTGTTGAGTCATTAAAATATTTGGTTCAACCAACTAAATATTTATTTGAACGTCCCTGCCCGAATCTTAGTTGTTTCAACTGTACTGTTTTATCAGTGTGCGTCGCAGCTAATTTCACAGTGGCTCAATGCACGATATCCCGAGTATTGTGCGTTTCGCTACGAATGAGCTGTCATCACTATATACATACTGTGATTTTTGTTGTTGTTGTTATTATTATTTTACATCATCGGTGCTTAGTGCGTGATCAGTGTGACGTTAATTTTTTTATCTTATCGTAAATACTATTTTTTGGTTTGTTAATACACGTGGTATTTTATTGTATGCAACTTCCTTTTTGCATTTTTGGTCACCGCATGAGCCGTGAGTTATCACGAATAATGGATTGACACGGTGCCGAGAATGTTTTCGGATTTAAATCGATACGCGCCACTCCAGCTTGGACACGGTCCAGATGTTTTTGATTGAGAGGATATCGTATATAATACCGCGAGTACTCATAGATCTCTCAATACACACGTGAATTGGATTTTCAATATCTGAGTTACTGAGGGGATTCCACTCGCTTTTCGGTATTTGCTAGCTTAATACACAACTCTGTCGATCCTTCTGGTTTTTTTTCTCTCCTAAAAACGCCGAGGTCATGAGAAATTTATCACCGAACGGGAAAAAGTCCTCCCTCCAGCTGTAACTAATTTTTTTGTGTAAAAAGATACCGAAGAAGTTGAACTTTCGGTTACAGAATGAGGGAGGAGAGATGGAGAGAAACCTCCTCAGTGGAGGGATTCTAAAGGACTCTGTTCAAGAGACGAGGACGGTAATTAAGACCCTGGGGCGGCGGGATCCGCGCGCACCCCCACCTCTCCACCCGTCTCTTTCTCCCAAGTCTCTGTTGGGGAGAGACTAATTTGTTAAGATTACGAGAGAAAATCCCCTACAGTTATATGCAATTTTTTATTTTCTTTTACACACTCAGTGCCCTCTGCTCCAAAACCCCCGAACGTCGTATAGTAAGAATGAGTGTAAATCCATCCTAACGTATATTTGTTTTCATTCTTTTGCAGATCCCGTGGAAAAGTGGCTCACTCCAAGGTAAATAACCCATCACATTTTTACGTAAAAATAAATAAAATGTTTGATGACGATTATTGATCCATGGCAAAAAAAAAAATTCAAAAAATAGGAGACCTTTCATTTCGTAATTACATATCGTTAAAAAAAGTGTAACCGATGTACCCTCACGTTCGTTGTATGACGTTACGTATCCCCCGGAGGCTGTGTCCCTCGGCGGCGTACAATTATCCGGTATAATTCAATTATCTCGAAGCTATAAGCATGCAAATGACTTAATACGAGGTAGAGACGTCGGGACATTGTCGTGGTGTTTCAAAGGACATAATGCGAGGTGGCCAGAGAGTGACTCTCGCGAAATGGAATAACGTAGACCAGTGTACGGCGGGAGATCCATGAATACATATGAGGTATAGCGTCACCGGGAAGAAGAGAATTTCTTGGCTGTAGGGCAGAAGTGCACAGGGCTAGGGGTTACGGCTCGGGTACGACTAGCCAAGAGGATGAGGAGTGTATCACTCGCGCGAGCGGAAGCCATATCCTGTACGTACAGCGTAACTCGTGCACCTGGACCCCGTTCACGTTCACGTTCACCCCTTACTCGACCTGTAACTAACGCTAATGCGATTATGCCGCACGTGTTCTGCCTAGGATACTGCTACAGAGCATATCCACTGTCCTCGCTCGGTCTCCCATCTCTGTTCTCGCCCCCCCTCCCCCTTTGTCTCGATTCCACAGATTTTCGCGTTGCTTCGTTTCAACATCTAGTTTCTTTTCTTTCGTCCCACTGCCTTGTCCCTTCGCTCGGGATCCTATTAGAATTTTATATGAAAAAAGAAAAGAAAACAATTCGAATTGTTCTCGTTGCGATGAATATACGCACTGAATCGATCTATTCTGATGGAGCCACTATCCATTCTGATGGATCCACTATCCATTCTGATGGATCCACTATCCATTCTGGTAGGTCCACTATCCATTCTGATAGGTCCACTATCCATTCTGATAGATCCACTATTCATTCTGATAGATCTACGATCTATTCTGTTAGATCTACGATCTATTCTGCCAGATCTACGATCTATTCCGCTAGATTTACTATCCATTCTGATAGAGTCACTATCCATTCTGATAGATTCACTATCCATTCTGATAGATCCACTATCCATTCTGATAGATCCAATATCCATTCTCATAGATCTACGATCTATTCTGTTAGATCTACGATCTATTCCGCTAGATTTACGATCTATACTGTTAGATCTACGATCTATTCTGTTAGATCTACGATGTATTCTGTTAGATCTACGATCTATTCCGCCAGATCTATGATCTATTCTGCTAGATCTAATACCACGCGCCACATCAGAGCAACCGTCCATTCCTCATCGACGAAGTCTGCCGAATGGAAAGTATCTGTTTAAATTGCAAGTGCATCCGGCTAAATCTTCGGAGTATCTCCGAAGTGCGCATCCATACAGTTTCGAGTAAGCGAGTAGGGCTTAGTGGCAGAATACTGTAGTATCTCGGAGCCATAGGGCTGAGCTGTAACGGCTCGAGACGTGTGTACCGTAGTCCGCGTGAGCGCTCTCGCCCGTCGGTGAGCCTCGTCTTGCCCCTCGCTTTAACGGGAGTGTAGTGGCTCTTCTCCCTTCGTTCCCTCACAGCGGAGCTTCCCTTCTTACCGCGAAGTGACAGAATGGATTGATTCTCCTCAGCGAAGGGGTGCAGAAGGCAGCCGCGCGCCGGTCCGCCGTACCCGCGGCACTCCGGCCCGGTGTTGGAACCAGCGGTACAATCCTCTTGAGCCCCACCGTTTCCTACTTCCCGTCTCGAGAGCCTCTTGCGTGAGAAGACGAAGACGCTACCGCGTAGACAGCCCGGGCGCGCAAACTCCCCGTCTCATCGCGCTCTTCTCCATCCTACGCTATACATTCCGCCTGAGGATGAGGCCGAGAGAGGGCTTATTAAATTTTCATGCCTACAAGCTACATTCCTGCCACTGCTGCTGCCACTGCTGCTTTTACTGCTGCGACACTCCACAGCCTCCGTGTTACCGCTACCGGGAATGATGGCGCCAAAGGTGCAGGGCGCATCAGCTCAATCGAGGCTTGATTCTCACACACCCGGCGAAGCCGTCGGGTTGCGATGTCAATCAAACACTTGGCACTTCGTAAACAGTCGATCTCTTGCGAGCTGCACAGCAATTTATGATGGATTGGAATTAATTAATGACACGAATAAAATGACAGATAAACTATTCAGGCGATGAGATAGCAGTGTTTCACGGGGAAGTAGATTTATGTCGCGTTTGGTAATTTTGTTGTTGATTTTTTTTAAGAATTAAAATTGAATGGCCACGGTGCACTGTTAAAAAATGTTGTTTGAAAATTAATGAACAGTACAATTTTTACATAAACTGTTTCTGAAACTTGAAACACATGTGCGTTGTAATTTTACAGTGAAATTAGTATTTTTCATAAAAATATTTGTAAATTTCAAGCCAAAGATTTGTAACTTTAATATCTGGTGCTTTTATTTTACAAGCAAAGTACATTAAGATTCATTTAATGTAAGTAATGTTAGTAAATTTAAAGTTCCAGTGCATTAAATTTACAACTTATTTTTACAGTGTAGAGATTAAAACGGAGGGGTCGACGATATTGGCGGGATGAGGTCATTGATTGTGGGTTGAAGGAACATGGTGGCTTGTCGGTGACGGGGACACTGAACGATTACGAAAGATCGTTCGCTGTATTGAAAATTATGATGTATATGTCATATCTTTTTTTTTATGGTGAATAAAAATTGAATTTTACGGAATACGGTTTGGATACTCCGAATCGGAAGGCCAATGAAATTTCGACGTACGCTGAATATGTTATTGCAATGGTGAAAATGTATTTAACATCATATTATCGAATCGCTCGGTTATTCGAACATTAGCGCGAAATATTATACATCGTTGCTCGCCGCGGCAACCGCTGCTTCCGTGTTTAAACGTGTTGAAGTGCGCTTTTGGTCTTCCAGCGTAAATCCACTCGCATCCCAGCAGAATCGCACAGCGCGCATTAGATTACACCCAGAAAACAAAATGTTGACGGTCATCGTTTATTTGGTTTAGGGTAAAAGTGGGGAATATGGCCCGGTCCATATATTATTGATTTACGTGTTAATCGAGGTGGGCTATATTCACTACTTTTACCCTGAGTAAAATATTTATTTGATTTAAATAAATATTTACTTAAATCATGTAAATAGTTATTTAAATCAAAAAAATATTTACTTAAATCAAATAGATATTTTACTTAAACCGAATAAACGGTGGCTGTCAAAGAAATGACTTTTCTGGGTGTAGCTTTCGGTAATTAAAAATGCACAACTACGTCACAGAATCCTTGTACTAAGATTCTCAATGAAATATTCCAAGTTTCTCTGAGTCGAGGAATTTACGAAATTTCAAGTCATTCGCGTCTGTCGGGTCTTTAGTCCGCTCAGAGAAGCTCCCGTTTAGAATATCCGGCCTCTCGTCGGTCTCGTCGAGGGGTTCGAGGTTGGTGTGCTGGCGTCGAGGTAAAATAAACGTGGAGAGAATAACGGCTACAGGTTTTTCCGGGATTGTCTCAGTGGGTGTTTGCAATCTCAATCGCGCATTTCGTCCTACACGAGTGTTGTGACCCTTCATCATCGGCACACTCCGAAAAACTTACATAGTAAATAGTTCCCAGGGGGACGTCTACATCTTACAGTTACGACAATGACCAAAAATTATAGTTGTAACTATAATTATAGTTTAATCAATTGAGTATGTACTATCACAAACTATCTATATAGACGTCCCCCCTAGGAACTATTCGTTATAGAAGGAAATACCGTCCTTTTTCTCAGTGCGAAACTAAACTGTATAATTGTTTTATTCTCGTCCGTAATAAATAGCGAACATTATCATTTTATCTACAATCGAGTCAACGCCGAAGTTTTTGTTTTTATAAACTCTCCTGACCAAACGATCCCAAGGAACTTAAACGCGGTTCGAGACCACCCCGAGTAGAAATTTTCGAGCGTTACATCGGGCCCTGATAAGCGATTGATGAAGGCCTTATCAGGACCTTATCAGGGCCCGATGTAACGTTCGAAAATTTCTACTCGGGACGTTTGACACAATTCTATTTTTTTTCTCTCAAATCAAAAATCTAATCAAGGAGTCGACCAGACGCCGTCCCTGCTCTCTACCTCAAATCGAAAAAGAGACTAGACGGAAAGTCCCAGTGAGTCCTCAGGAATGGGCGATATCAGCTCGGAATACAGCTCCGTGTCTCGCGGCATTAATTCATCGCAGGACAGCTAAAGAGTGAATTTAATGAGCCCTCATTCGAATTCGCGCTGTCCTGGAATTTTATTCGCGTCGAGACGGTAAATCGCGGATTAAATAATTCCTCGCTCGTCAAGATGCAGGTGAATAATCGCGCTTCTCTCCCTGTAGTGTCTGAGCTGACAGGGATATCGTTGAGACCTGTCGGGCGGTACGACGGACTCTTCGCTCGCTCGACTTTTAATCGCGGGATAAAATAGTCCGGATTCGATCCAAGACTTGAGAAGGATCGTGTCGCCCGACATGATAGCGTCGTCGCAAAACGGCAGATCCCTTCGCCGCAGAAGCTATCCCGTCCTCTGATTGCGATAATCCGAGTCCGGGACTGACGGATACAACTATACAGCCGCAGACTCCCGGTGCACCGCCACGAGTCTGTCTAGCTCATTGAGCTTTCACTGACGCCGAAAAAAAAAAATTTGTCGGCCACCGTTTATTAAGATTAAGTAAAATATTTAGGTGATTTAAATAAATATTCATTTAAATTAAGTAAATAGTTACTTAAATGAAATAAATATTTATTTAAATCAAATTAATATTTTACTTAATCTTAATAAATGGCGGCCGTCAAATAAATTTTTTTTCTGGGTGCTATAACTGTAATCTCCCAACTCTACACTGAGACAAAGAAATGGTTGGATTAAGCAAATGAGCGGTGACATACGTTCAAAGGTGTATTTTGTTGGTACGACACATATGTTGAATCAAATAATCGTTTAACAAAACAATGCTTTATTTCTCAGATAAATAACAATTTTGATCGTATCTCACCGCGATTTTTGGATAATCCAACAATTTTTTTAAATAATGTAACAGCATATAAAAATGCTAGGCTTGAAAGCAAAAGCTGCGTGGGGTACGTTTTTGCTATTACGACTGATGCCCCGAGAATCCGGGAACTAAGACATCGATGGTGGAAGTTTTTTCAAAGTATGTTTTGAAGTTTAATATATAGTATTATGTCATTTATATATCTGTTATGTCAGTTATATATTTGTCTCATTTATGTACGTGTTATAATCCGGCAAAAGAAAATTATGTTTCAATTGCTCGAATTTTTGATTATCCGAACTAGACCCGGTCCCAAGTTACATTTTGTTTACCAAAACAGACCAAATACGTATATTAGGGAGTCACCGCTCTTTGCATTATTTCTATCGTGATTCGGTCGAACTCTCTTCCTACATTGGGGGGGGAGGAGTGAAATAAAGAAGTTTTTATCTCGGTCTCTGGGACCGAAGTCCCATAAGAGAACCGTGCCAGGAAGGGAGGCGATCTAGGGGTTCGCGATGAAAATGGCAGGAAATAATGTCAGGGATGGGCAGGGTATCGTAACTTCCGGACGGCGCTTCGAGAATTAGCATTGGATAGCGGAAGCTTTATAGCCGGGACGTCGATAAACGTTTCTCTTCCATTTTTAAAATTTTTTTTTCCTGGTCGTTGAGGAACGGAACGTTGTCGGCTTTTTGCAGCCATCCGAGGTTGCAGTGACTGAAGAACCGGCTAGGCGTTGGCGGACGTCGTATTCCGAGTGTGTTCGCCCCGGCGTGTGAATCGTAGTCGGCGGAGTCGCGCCCAAGTACCCACTACAAAATAGCGCAAACGAGCGTACCCAGGCAACAATGGACGCGTCAAATGGCGTGTAAAGCTTTTAGCTCGAGTGTGCTTCCGTCGCTGTGTAGCTACGCGGGTAACCATTCCCGGCGACTATCTAGTCGACTGTGCTATTTGCGGATTTTGCGTTTATCGGCGCGAGCACGGAACGTTCGGGGTATCGAGGAACCTTTACCCGCGGACACGTGGAGCTGTAACCGTTCGCTCTTTCGCGTTGTTTGTACACGACGAGGCTTTCGCTTTAAACCCTCCAAATTATCGATACTATGATGAGGGCCAATTTGCAATGGAATTTTTAAGCGAGCAAAGCGGCTTGACTCGGCGCATCGCCGAAGCCACGCACCGACCGCGCACCCAACGCTGTCAGTTTAATTAAATGAATATATATTTGCCGTAAATAAATATTAATTTCCCAACAGGCTGAAGGCTTATATTGGCCCACTCTGAGTTATGGCCAAAAAAAAAAATTAAACACGCATTTTAAGTGAGGTCAGTAAATGTCCACTACTGCTACTACTAATTTACCCGCTGGAGCCTTTGAATTGGAGCCACTAGGAGAACCGGTGCGCTCGTTACCTGACCTCCGTTTTGGTGGATGGTAAATGGCGGTCATCCGGTACGCCGGAAGTATGAGCGTAGGTGAAGTTGAAGAAGCTTCTGCAAGCTCGAGCATAGCGTAGGTACAACGTCTTCTCTCTGTAGGATGGGAAGGTAGGGGAGACCGGGGCAAGATGGGCCCCCTAAACAAATAACGCGGCTACAACGATGCCGAAAGTATAATCTACTATTTGTCACCCAACAATGATATTTTCATAGGTTTTATAACCGGTCCCAAAAAGAACATTTTCTGGGGCGAAACGGGCTA
>JAPYZC010005671.1:0-14044 GCA_030522665.1 Ichneumoninae sp. A BG-2022a | reverse complement strand
GGTAGTACTAGCACAATGACTGACGCTGCCCAAGTTCGAGAGAAAAAAGACAAAGATTACAAACACTTCTCGATGAGAAAAAAATCTGAAAAAATTCTAACATATAAAAGGTGCTGAAAAGATTGTTTGTCCACAATAATAATTTCAGAATGTTCATAACAAATTACTGAAAAAAAAATTGTGCAACAAATTACCCGGCAACCAAATTCTTTTTTATTACGAAAATGATTTGTTAATTTTTCTGAATATGTATAAATTTTTTCAGAATTTTATCTAATACTTGAAAATTACGATTTTAAACAAATTTTAACATAAAGGAAACGAATAACATTTTGCGATCATTATTATGTACGAATAATCTTATCAGCATCTTCCATATGCTTGATTTTTTTCAGATTTTTATCCGATGGAGAAGTGTTTGTAATTCTCTGTTATTCCTCTCAAACTTAGGCGGTGTCAGTCGTTGCGCTAGTACTACCTTAATATACGTGTATTTGTTTCGTATGGGACGGTAGTATATTTGATAGTGTAGTATTTTCCACATTACCCGGCAATACTCGTAGCGTTTTTTATCTTTGCCTTTGCATCTCGTGTGCCTTCGTAGATGATAAGCGTATGCGCCGCCTAGAACGATCGCGACAATTGCCACCGAAGGTACGGCTATGATTCCGTCATCGAACGTTGAATTTGTCACCGGCGCTTCGCTCTCCGTTGCCGTCGCTGTTCAACCAGTAAGGGCCGTCAATAAAGCCATACGTTGAACTTGATCGATCGTTTCAACCCGTAAACTTACCGACCGACAAAATATTCGATGCTTCTTCGTCCAGACTGACGTGGATCGAAACGGGAATACTCGTGCCTCCCAACGACTCGGCTATTATACTTATGATTCGTTGACGATGGTCATTGTCACCGATTTCGACTGTCAAAAGGGCCTCCGTCGTGTTCTGGAAATTAAATGTCCAACAATTCAGATTAAAGATAACGAAAGACATTCGATTCAGCGCAACCCACTAAACACAGAGCACTCAGAAAAATAATTTATTTGACGGCCACCGTTTATTTGTTTCAAGTACAATATTTATTTAAATCAAATAAATATTTTACTTAAACCAAATAAAGGGTGGCCGTCAAATAAATTATTTTTCTGGGTGAGGCTGCGTTCTTGAATGCAAATCTGTTCAGCTATGCGTTATTTTTTTATGAGTTTATGACTGTTCACTTCCAGTGGGTTTTAAAAATTTTCAACGGTTCATCCGATTCTTTGGGCGAGATTACACTTAGTACGTTTTGATAACAAAAGAACGCTTATCAAAGCAGATCCGTGTCAAAACTAAACTCTGAACCGTGGGCAGAGTGGAATGTAAGAACGCCCGTTTCAACTGCGCATACATGCGGGTACATCTGAAATATTTTTGGATTCATCCGAACAGAGCATACCTGCTTTCGAAAACGCACCCAGGCTGTAACAGTGTACATAGATTTTTAAGGTAAGTGTAGGTAGATTTTTAAGGTAAATGTAGGTAGATTTTTAAGGTAAATGTGGGTAGATTTTAAGGTAAACGTAGGTAGATTTTTAAGGATTTTTAAGGCAAACGTAGGTAGATTTTTAAGGTAAACGTAGGTAGATTTTTAAGGCAAACGTAGGTAGATTTTTAAGGTAAACGTAGGTAGATTTTTCAGGTAAAGTAACCATGTCTTCAATCACGATACTATCCAGTTCTGACACGTTATCGCGATCTAAGGAAAATATAAACTCGACACAACGTTTCTGTTAATTCATGAGACCAAAATTTTGCATCCCTTTTGTAGAATTATATTCGGTGTGAATTTTTGTTAGTGATTAGAAGAAAAACTTACTCCAGGAAGAGTAATAAAATCGTATTCCTTGTTTCCGGAGTCCGGATATTGAATTTGCAATGTGTAATTTTCTGGGATAAAGGACGGCTCGTCCCATACGACCATAATATCGTAGTCCGATCCATTCTGGTGCGTCTCGCTTATTCGCAATCCTGCCACCTGATCCGGAGCTGTAACATCGTGATTTACATTAAATTCACCTCGTTAAATTTACACCAAATTTACATTGTCTAATTATATATAAGTATATATGCATATCGAAACGTTTATTTACCGCACAACGTGAGATTCCGATGAAGTTGAAGACAGGAAGGGGTGACGAAGGTGAGCGAAGCATTACCGCTGCCCCGGGAGCTGCCAATATTCCGCGCCGAAACCAGCACCGTCACGTTCGTCTCGTAGTCAAGATTACGGAGACTGAAGCGAAAATCGTACGACTGCGAACAATCATATTATTCACAATTATTGACATCGAGAGTGCTGGAAAAAAAATTATATATGTGATTCACACATAATTCACAAAATATCATACATAATAATTGTATAATTATATAATCATCATATACTAGTGATTACATTGGATAGCGCGCTCGCATGGTTCATAGCCTGTAGAAATTATATTATTATCATATCACAAATGTACGTTCATTTTTCGCGAAAATCGTGCGACTGCGAATAATCGTATTATTCAGAATTATTGAAATCGAGAGCGCTGGAAAAAATGTAGATATATGATTCACACATAATTCACAAAATATCATACATAATAATTATATAATTATTATATACTAGTGGTTACATTGGATAGCGCGCTCGCATGGTTCATAGCATGTAGAAATTCATTCCATATGGAATAAAATTTTGGAATTTCAAAATCCATTTCATATGCTATGAAGACCAAATTTTCGAAAATATAGCATACGGGATGGATTTCGGATTGTAAAATGAACAAACCCACCGTTTTCCAAGATATATATGTGATAATAATTATATTATTATCATATCGTATATGTACGTTAATTTTTCCCCACCGGGGTAAAAATGGATTTGGGATCGATCTTACCGAATCGAAGTTTCCTATAGTCAAGCCGTCCTCCTCGTTCCACGAGACAACGTCGTAGTGGCAGCTGCGATCTGCTTCCGCGTACATTATCCATATGGAAATCGTCATGGAAAATAAATAAATAATGTACACACCATTTATATTACGGTCTTCGACTTCGACTAATCGATAGGATTATTTTTACTGTAAGACGAATGTGTACTGAACCTGAACCCGGTTGAAAAATTATATCGGCTCGCACCCGCGAAGGATTCGCATCGTCCAATTCCATGACTGCCAGCTCTAAATCTTTGATCTCTTCCGACTGGTGATCGACTACAAAAATTAACCATCGACTTGAAATTTATTATGTGCAATATTTACACGTAATAAAGTACTTAGATTAACAAGGTACTTAGATTTCCACTTCCCTCACCGAAAAAACTACTGAAATCTACTGAAAAATATTACTGTCAGTATCCAGAACTGAAACTACTATAAATCTCCTGTAGTTAAATACTCGAAAGTACTATGAATGTCCGGTTGTTAACTATCGGGAATTCCCGCAGTTTCTAGTAGTTCACTACTATTGCTCGTAGTTTTCAGTAGTTCTACACCCAGAAAAAAAGTTTATTTGACGGAAACCGTTTATTAGGTTTAAGTAAAATATTTATTTGATTTAAATAAATATTTATTTAAATTAAGTAAATAGTTACTTAAATCAAATAAATGGTGGCCGCCAAATAAATTTTTTTCTGGGTGTATTTATGAGTAGTAATTACTGATGCAGAAATCACTACGTCCGCGGTAATAATTACTGCAATGTTAGTAGTAACTGTTGAACCTCCAGTAGTCACTACCGGACACCTAGAAGTTATTTTCGGTGAAGGTTACGTTCTTATCATTACAATATATCATATACTCACTTTCCAACGTCGAGAACCAAGGTGATATTTCGGGTTCCGAAATATCGCCGGTACTCGTTACTCTGTAAGCTCTGTATCGATAAAGCGTGCCCTCAGAAAGATTCGTGAACGATGTGATTTCCTCCTCGCTCTATTTTTTTTTTACATAGAATAGAAACACATAAAAGTTTGTTATGAAGACGAAAAATAATCATTTAAAAAAATAATCATTGAAAAATAATAATTGAAAATAATCATTGAAAAATAATCATTTGCCACGCGCGTTAAGTTCCTCGTTATTAAAATTATTGTGATAGTTACGACTCGAATTATTGTGAAAGTTACCACTCTTACCACTCGAATGGTGCTCGCGGCCTCCCGAGCGGTGCTTTGCTCGATTACCCATGTACCAGGATTATGCTTCAGTTTTATAACATCGGTGTCCTTGCAGTGGAGTGTCGCGTTAAAATTCGCTGCTCCGGAGAATCTCGAACCTCGAAAATACATAATTGCATAGTTATTGTATTATTATATATTATATGAAATATTATCTTATTTATTGTATTATTATATTCATATAATATTATTGTATTATTATATGAAATATTATCTTCAGAGACCATCATTATAGTTTGATGAACCCGACGAAAAAAAATGTTATTTTAAATTTGTCTGAAAAACTCTAATCGAATATGATTATTAAATTTTTTCACAGATTTTCCGATATCTTTCTCTAAATTTCGCTGCATTTTGCTGAATTAAGAATAATTCGATTTAGGACAATTTTTAAGCCTCACTTAAAGGTGCGAGAAATTTGGTTTTTACCAAATTTATCGCATTTCAGATAAATTTTCATCGTACCTTTATCTTCGAAGTGTAACTCATCGATTCTTTTGCCGGGCGACTCGAGACACTTGTGTCGACAGATTTTCTGCAACACGATTGAAATAACAAAGTCTTTGATCAGAAAATTTCAACCCGACAATTGTCATCTAAAGTTTTCTTTTTTAAATTATGGGGTCGATTAAAATCTCGTCAAAGGTCGTTGAGATCGTAAAATCCTCGTAAATCATGTGAAATCGCATTTTTTTTTTTCAACGAAAATATTTGTATAAACGAGTTATCAGTTTAACACATACAATTCCGACGATCTCACGATTCGGCGAGTGCGATTGTGCAACCTGAAACCATCGGGCGCGCTGCCAGAGTATCATTAACGAGAAGTGAAATATCGCGGTCGGTAATGAAAACTGTAATGAACTTTTCCCAAGGGTGCTAATTTTTTTGAGGAAAACGCAAATTCGAGCCGGATGCACACGGTAATTTCGCATCCGGCCCGAATTCATCTTTTTCTCAAAAAAATTGGCACCATTGAAAATTAATTAATTGAAAATAATGAATTTAAAAATGAATTTAAAAATGAATTTAAAAATTAATTTAAAAATGAATTTAAAAATTAAAATTAATTTAAAAATTAATTTAAAAATTAATTTAAAAATTAATTTAAAAATTAATTTAAAAATTAATTTAAAAATTAATTTAAAAATTAATTTAAAAATGATTTTGAAAATTGCAACTATCTCTCTCACACTCATTGACCCGTCACGTGACTTTCACTTCACCTTAAGTCCGGAAATAGATACAAAACAAAACAAAACAAAACAAAAAATTACGAATTCGCTTTTGTCCACTTTCGTAATGAACAATAGAAGAAAAATTTAATAAACCGTCAGTCGCGCTGCCGGGTATCGTTAAGGCCGGAAAAACAAGCAAACAAAAAAGAAAAAGTTTGACGAATTTTTTTGTTCACTTTGGTAATAAATAGAAGAAAAAAAATAAATAAAAAAACACATTATTTGTTTTTCCGGCCTTAAGATAGTATAACACTTTGGACTAATTATTATGCAAGAACAATCTTTTTAGCACCTTCGGTACGCTTAATTTTTTTCGGATTTTTATCCCATCGAGAAGTGTTCACAATTCCTCTCTCAATTCTCTCTGAACTCGCGTGCAGTCAGGCTGTCCGCAAGTGCAACCTTAAAGACAGTTGGGAGCGCTGGCAAGTATAGTTAAGGCCGAAAAAAAAAAATTGACAATTAATTTTTTTTATCTTTGCAACGAATAAAGAAAAAAATATTGAATAACTCATTTGCCAAGACCCTTCTGAATCCTTTTTTTCTTATCGAACACGATCAGGCCAATGAAGCAGCAGCGAAGGTCGTTGCGAAAATTATGATCCGAAAATCAAACAAACTACATTTTAAAAAAAGTACATGTCTAAGCGTGGCACAGAGACGGAAGTGAGCGTCGCAGTCTCCGACGCACCGTGGAACGATGTTTTCGCGAATATTTTTATTTTATTTGTAATGCAATTCTGACGTCGAGAGTTCGACGCGTTCATCGATCACAGCGATTCCATCTCGAGCCTCCGCCGGTGCATAATGCGTATCCTGTCTTGTCGAATCCGATTTAGCGCACTGGAAGATTTTTCAGATCGTCCGAGCCGCGCTGTGCGATTCACGAAAATCATATATGATTTTCGAATAAATCCGCTCCCCGTATCGCAAGTTCCTTAATGGACGCTCGGACAATCGAAAGGAAGGTCACGACCGCGCGTAACCTTCCTTTCCTGCACGGGCCGTTGGCCTGGAAGCGTGAAATATATCAGATAACCGTGCTATTCGTTCGATCGGTTCTATAACACGCTCTTCGACGAAAATTTGCCCCACCGAAACAGCTGTAAAAACTAAATAATTTTTAAGCTCTACAAAAGAAAAGAAGAACTTCGTTCGATCTTTGCTATAACTCGCTCTTCGACGAGAATTTGCACTACCGAAAACAGCTGTACGAGTTACATAATTTTTTTCCACAGAAACTTAGAAAGAAAGAAATGCAGAAACTGTGCGATTCATTGGATCTTTGCTATAACGCGCATGGACGAAAATTTGCCCCACCGAAAACAGCTGTAACAGCTACACAATTTTTAGGTTCTACAAAAATGTAGAACCCTGCGAAAGAAAGAAATCTAGAAGCTGCCATTCGTTCGATAGTTGCTATAACACGCATGGACGAAAATTCGCTCCACCGAAACGGCTGCAAAAACTACATAATTTTTAAGTTCTAAAAAAAAAGAAGAACTTCGTTCGATCTTTGCTATAACTCGCTTTTCGACGAGAATTTGCACCACTGAAAACAGCTGTAACAGTTACATAATTTTTTCCACGAAAATTTAGACCCTCCGCGAAAGAAAGAAATGTAGAAACTGTGTGATTCGTTCGATCTTTGCTATAACACGCATGGACGAAAATTTGCCCCACCGAAAACAGCTGTAACAGCAACACAATTTTTAGGTTCTACAAAAATGTAGAACGTCTGCGAAAAAAAGCAATCTAGAAGCTGCGATTCGTTCGATAGTTGTTATAACACGCATGGACGAAAATTTGCCCCACCTAAAACAGCTGTAACAGCCACACAATTTGTAGGTTCTACAAAAATGTAGAAACCTGCGAAAGAAAGAAATCCAGAAGCTGCGATTCGTTCGATAGTTGCTATAACACGCATGGACGAAAATTTGCCCCACCGAAAACAGCTGCAACAGTTACATCATTTTTCGGTTCTACCAAAAAATGTAGAACCTCTGCGAATGAAAGAAATCTCGAAATTGCGATTCGTTTGATAGTTGCTACAATAACAAGCATGGACGAAAATTTGCCCGGCCGAAAACAGCTGTGACAGCTACATAATTTTTCGGTTCTACAAAAATGTAGAACCTCTGCGCAAGAAAGAAATCTAGAAGCTGCGATTCGTTTGATAGTTGCTATAATACCCCGTATGGACGAAAATTTGCCCGGCCAAAAACAGCTGTAACAGTTGCATCATTTTTACGTTCAACAAAAACATATCCTAGTCCTACAACATGGACGTCACTGTGCTCGATTCGAGTCACAGTGCCATCCAGTATCCATTTAGCAGCTTTACATTGTAGTACTCAAACAAACAGAATATAAACCCGACATAACAATCTCCGTTACAGATACATGACATTTGCGCGGGTTAGTGTATCGCCGCCTCGCTATGTCAACGTACCCACGAAACCTTGGACGAGACGCGGGTAGTGTTCGTAAACAAGGCTATACGTGTGTCTGCCCGGTGTGCTCTATCGCGATTATTCGGCGCGGTTCCGTTGTCGTTGGCAGCAGTGGCAACAACTGTGTCAACTATCGTTCCGTCGAAACGACGGGCGATGGCAAAAATTTCCACGCTTCGCCCGTTCGACGATCGTAGGTACAGCCTGTAGGTACACGGGCTAACGCGATTATCTCCACTGTGCGTCGAAGTTTGTGTTTATCTTGTTCGTGAGAAAGGAAAAAAAAAAATGTTGCCGGAATAAATAATCGTTCCAACTTTGACAGTGCGTTGTGAAGTTACAAGCGGCAACGATTTTACTCATTAGAACGCATGTAGAGCCGCTTCGTTCTGTTCACGCATCTTTTTCGGCAGCGACGAGGAGCCGGCGAGACGAGAAATAAATAAATGAATGAGCTTACGTTATCTTGACAACGAGCGATACACCTTGCCAAGCGAAAAGCCTGCTCCTCCTCCGCGATCCATTGGTTATTGTAGGTCGAAACGAAAAACGACGCGAATACGAGCAGGACTGAGTAGGTGTTAAAAAATGCGACCCTCATGTTAGTGAAACAAAACGCTGTTCGCTTTTCAGTGTCCGCTCGAGTTATCGACGATTCACCGATTATACGGGAGAGTCCTAATATCGTAGACAATGACAAATTCCCGAAAGGCTTTGCCTCGAAAATGTCATTGAGCACTTTAGTTCTACGCAACGAGTCATTCTTCCGAACAATCAGTTTTCGGATCTTTCGCACTCGGGAGGTAAACAACCGGCGTTTTGTTGTACGCTTGAGGTAGTTTTTTGTTTGTTTTGTGTTTGTCTTGATCGACCACTGACGGATTATTAGAGCCGGCGTAAAGTAAAATTTTGGAAACCGGAGAGTCCCGCGCGCCACACGGTATTGACAACATGTGCACACTCGTGCGATACACGTTGCCCGTGCTCGAAGCCGACTGTACGGAATCGGACGGTAGGCCTGCTAGGCGCCAAAAGGTGCCTTCGTCTCATCTCTCCTCTGTTTCGCCGTCGGTGGCAGTGTTCTCCGTCAACTCCCGTATCTACGGAAGCCGCGGAGGGACGCAGACGTATACCTTGGTACACTTGGTGTGCCGAAATCGCTTCGAGCATACTCTGCGATTACAGATTTTGTTACCGACGGAAGTGATTACCCGCATGACATCGCTTTTGGCCGATAAATGAGATTGTCGAACTGAAAGTGACGTATTTCCAGTACGATGTGAGTTCCGGTCGAAGAATCAGATTGTCCAACCGGAAGTGACGTATTTCGGGTATAATGTCACATCCGGTTGAAAAAAGACATTTTAGAAAGTAAGTTAAGTATTTCCGGTATAACGTCACTTTCGGTCGACAAATCAAGTTTTAGACAGAAAGTTACGTATTTCCGGTATAATGTCACATCCAGTTGAAAAATTACATTTTAGAAAGTAAGTTACCCTGATAGACAAGCGGCGTGAAAAGTAGCAATATTGGCGCGATATTTGCGACACATGCGGCACATGTCGCAATTATTGCGCCAACTGCTACTTTTCGTGCAACTTGTCTATCAGGGTAAGTATTTCCGGTATAACGTCACTTTCGGTCGACAAATCAAGTTTTAGACAGAAAGCGACGTATGTTCGGTATAATGTCACATCCGGTTGAAAAATGAGATTTTAGAAAGAAAGTGACGTATTTCCGGGATAACGTTACAACCGGTTGAAAAATTAAATTTTTAAACCAGAAGTGACTTATTTCCGGTAAATCTCCAGAAATCCAAATCCTCGGATTCTATGCTCCATAGTGTACAGAGAAGGCGCGAAGCGCCCGAACCGCATACACGCTAGTACGTGCATATATGTAAGACCGATAACGACCGTTTGGCAGTCGTGCGGCAATAACTGTTTTGATGACTCGTTCGAAACGCAAGTGTCAAACAAGCCCGACAATCGAAACGTCTCTTTCGCAAAACCAAACACGCATTATTAAAATTTATTCTCGGTAAAGTTTTGATTGGCGCGTCGCCCCACCACGCGTAACGAAATTATGCATCGGCGGTGTCTCTCGTCGGTCACCGTACATGTTTGAAAATCTCCGAAGACGGTACGGCCCATTCGTTTTCGGAGGTTTAATTTCAGAAGATACAATTGTCGCGTTATCGTCGGTGAATGCGCCCGAGGATTATCGAGTGCCACGCTGGGTAGGCCGTTTTATTCGCGAGTTTAACGCAAAGTTGAACCAATAACCTCAAAGTTTTTCATCAAACAAGCACAACAATAACATTTTCGCAACTATCATTGTTGTTATTATTATCATCCAGTCTCGCTGCCGCACGATAACTTTTTTTTTCAGTTCTATTCGCAATTCGCGACCCGATAAGACAATCACGAAATTTCCGTCGATTTTACAACTATTTACGTCGTAACAGGGATAAAGTCGCATGACGCATAACCTTCGGAAAACAAAATGATCACGCTGAGAGGAAAATTGAAAAAGGACGGCGAGGTGTCGAATTCGAAAGCGTCGAAGGATTTCAACAAACGCGCGTCCGTCAGAGACAAGCTGCTCGTCAAAGAGGTAATCGCGATGGAATTAACGCAACAAGAATTTACTTATCGTACGTGTTTTCACCAGTGGTTTTGACGTCTTGGTTGGGACGTTGAAACTCGATTTTATTTATTTTCGTTGTTTCATTTAGCAATCCAGAATTAATGCGAAAATTATTATTTTGACGATTCGATAAAGTCTAACGCAAACTTGTCATTGCATGCGTCCGTAGGTCCAAGAGATGGAGCAGACGCTGCCGGCTACGTGTCAAATAACCTTCGACGATCCACACAGATTGCACGAATTCAATCTTCTCATCGTCCCTGAGGAAGGCTACTGGGCCAACGGGCGCTTCAACTTCCGGATATACATTTCGGAAGAATATAATATGACGGTAATAGAATGTCGTTACTTGCTCTATTTAAATTTTGCTGTTTAAAGGGTTCTTCTGTTGTGATGTGCTCACGGACGTCGGAGCACTTTTGCTAGTCAAATGAGTTCTATATTTTTAAACTCATTTATATAAACTTGTACGCATGTATTGATTAGAGCGGATGTTTATTTATATAACAGTTTATGTCTTTGACCTAGACATTGCAATGGATTTGCAAAAATTGAACAGAGTTGTGCTTATTTTTGAAAATGTACATATTCGTTTGGTTTTTTCAAAGAACAATCCGTAATTCTTGCTTGATTTTGATGGATTACAGCTCATTCTTTTCCTTGAAAGATGCGCTAAGAACTCACCTTCTAGACATTCAATAGTATTTTTTGTCTGAAAATTAAAGGCTTTTGTTTATCCATCGACGAAATTCCGTCATAAATAAACGGCTGTAATTTTTAAAGAGAAGATAATACTAATAATAATAATACTACCTAGCTGGTGAATTCGTCGCGCATCTGTGGGGAAAGAGAATAAGCCGAAATACATCAAAGTCGAGCAAAAATTGCGGATTATTCTTTTAAAAAACTAAACGAATATCTACCTTTTCGAAATAAGAACAAACCAGATAATATTTTTGAAAATCCATTGCAATTAATGTTTTCCCAAGTTAAGGACATTCGCTGGAATACGAATAACCATCCACTATAGTCAACAGATGCATAAAAGTTTTTGTAAGAGATTTAAAAACGTAGCACCCACTTGACTAGGGCAAACCGCTTGCACCACCTTAATGATTTTTTTTTCTTTTTTAGCCACCTAAAGTCAAATGTATGACAAAATTGTGGCATCCGAACATCAACGAGGACGGCGACGTTTGCCTATCGATACTCAGACAGAATAGTATCGACGGTATGGGCTGGGCTCCTACTCGCAAACTCAAAGATGTCGTGTGGGGGTTGAATTCATTATTTACGGTAAGCTGCGTAAAAATATGTTTAAAAAAGTTTCATGTTTTCGTTACTCGATACACTTCCGATTAATCTACGCTTACTCAACAGGATCTCTTGAATTTCGACGATCCCCTGAACAGAGACGCGGCCGATTTATTTATAAACGACAAAGAGTCATTCAGGAACAAAGTTCAGGAATACGTGACGCAGTACGCCAAGAGATGATTTCTCGAAACGGTGAAGGCAATTTGAATTGTACAATTTACCTACTGATTTCTATGGTTTTCGTAAAACCCTTTAATCCGCGAACGATTCGATTATCTCTCGTGTCAGCCGGAGACTATCGTTCGCGTATATTTTTAGTATTTTTTTAAACTAGTCCGCTTACGATCGAGAAAAAACGAAAAAAGAAAAAAACGAACGAAACAAAACGAAAATCATTTTTCTTTTCGCATTGTCGCATTCAGTGCTGGCAGCTATTGCTGCTCGTCGCGCCGCAGATTTTGGATCATAGGAAACTGAAAACAGAGCAAAAAAAAAATTAAATAAAATCGAGTGTCACAAGAGGAATGTTCAAAATATGAGAAACATGTACAATAAGTTTATTCTTGTCATAGACGAATGGCCGTAATGATGGGAGTTGAAACATTTGTAAATAAAGAAAATATTTAATAATGGATCATTCATCTCGATTATCGTTCTCATTTATTTTCTTATCACCGGTAATTAATCTCCGATGGCTTTATTGAAAAAAAAAAAAAAAAATGAAAATTAAATTTCATCTCGTGTAATTATTTTTATTCGTTGATATATTAATATTAATATATATATATCGTTCGACAACGATTCATTTACTTTTGTACAATTTCAACATAATTTCGTGTTTTTAATTTTTTCATTTTTTTCCGGGGTACGAAAGGTGCGTCTATGTTTTCTCGACGATATAATCTCTGCAGTGTATACGTTTAGCGCGGGCCAATGTATATATTTCTACGACGAATCTCGAACAAATCGTTTATCCCGCATTAATCTACGAAAATTAAAATCGTGATAAAGAGCAGTTACAGTCATAAAAATAATTACAAGTTATAACAAATAAATAATAACAAAATGAATTAAGTGAACAAGAAAAGAAAGAAAAGAAATCACAAAATTCTTCGTGTATCGTATTTGTTGATCATCGTGCAGGCGCCGTCGTCCTTGCCGTCCTCTCTCGTCGAGTTTCACGTAATTTCGCCGAAAGCGACTGAGTTAAAAATGATTTTTTTTTAAATATAAATAAATATGTATTGGAAAATCGCTGCTTATTCTACGACGTCGTACGATGTCTCGAGCTCGTCCTGTATGCTGTTCGATCTGTTCAGTTGACGAAGGGTTCCGAAAGCTTCCGCTAAACTGTCGTTCGTCGAGGCCAGCTTCGCTTTTTCCTGATGATACTCCTCGTTGTAATTCTTCAGTCTGCTACCCGGGAATATTGCCCGCTCGCGTTTCCTGATCATGAATTCCGTCGGCAACAGCCATCTGTGCTCGTGGCACTCCTCGGCCGTGGGTCGCTTGCTGCAACGACGCAAAAACATCGAGAAACATTTCATTAAAATTTATAGAAGTTTTTTCTTTGCCTAATCTATTAATTGTAAAAAATCGATAAAAGAAATTATTGATAATTATTGGAGGAGATCTAATATCTCTAACTTATAATTCATAACACCTTGGAGCGCGTTTGGCAACATAAAAACAACGAAATAAAAAAAATTAAAATCGATCGAAGTTTTTTTTTTACTTTATCTATTAATTGCAAAAAAATGCAAAAGAAAATTGTTGAAAAATATTGAAGACAATCCAATTTCGTCCATGATACGTTATAATTTTACATTGGAGTGATTTTGGCGACAGAGAAACAACATTAAAAAAATTAAAATCGATCTGTCTTCTTTTTTCTTCTTCGTCCATTGAGTTAGTACTAGCACAATGACTGACGTCGCCTAAGATCGAGAGAAAAAAGATTACAAACACTTCTTGATGAAAAAAAAATCTGAAAAAATTGTAGCATATAAAAGGTGCTGAAAATATTGTTTGTGCATACTAATAATTTCAGAATGTTCATAACAAATTCCAATACCATAACAAATTCCCGGCAACCAAATTTTTTTTATTACGAAATTGATTTGTTAATTTTTCTGAATACGTATGAATTTTTTCAGAATTTTATCTAATACTTGAAAATTACGA
>JAPYZC010005669.1:0-14264 GCA_030522665.1 Ichneumoninae sp. A BG-2022a | reverse complement strand
CTTTTCCTCGATATCTTTGCCCTGACACTCGATCGTTGACTGCATCTCATTGTAATTTTCATCGGCAAGATACACACCGTTGCGTTCGCGTGTAGCGAGCAAATCCCGTCGCAAACGTTCGATCTCCTCGGTATGCTCCTTCAATAGAGCCTTCTTCGACATTTTTTTATTTATCTCAGGCCTGTTCGTTATGTTCTTGGCTCGATATGCGTAGTCCAGAGTGGATAGAGTCTCTTTTAGATTTATACTGTCGGGCGATACGGTAGCGATTATCGAAGTCTTAGTTCTGCCACCCAGAGACTCTTGTAGAAGTCTCGTCAGTTTCGATTCACTGAAGATAAATAAATGAAATGAGTAAGAAGATCGGAGATCCTCGAGGACCTCAATAACACCCGATAACGGCAATCATGGGCTCAGAAGGAGCCCAAGATTGGCGGGAAAAGAGAAGAAAAATTATTCTGAATTGGATAGTTCCCTGGAGGCCGACACGTATGACTAAGACAACACGGAAAGGTTTCCTTTCAATTGGAAGTTCACTATTTTTATATTGTATACTACGAATAACACTATGAAGACTGTAGTCTTCATAGTGTTATTCGTAGTGAATATTTCTTAATTAATTAATTTATTTGTTTGCGGGAGACGCCCTTTTACAATAAAATACAGATTGATTGTCTATTGGTGTCTTTCGGCAAAGGGGGGCTTTTCGGCAAAGGAGATACTTTTGAACCGGATGCCACAGAGGGTGACAAGGCTTTCGCAAGATTTCTTGCTTCCAACCGCTTCTGAGCCACCCTAGTTGTTCTCTTTGGTGGAGTTCGCTGACTCTTCACTTTTTGTCCTCCGTTGGGATGACATGGCTGTGTTTTCGGCTTGCACCCGACACTAATCGGAGGTAAGTAGAACTTGTGGTGAACCTTTCCGACTTTGAAAACACTTTGCTTTGAATTTTGTGTTTTTCCATAATTAAAAAAAAAAAAATAAAAGCAAATTTAAAAATCTGAAAAACTCATACGTATTCAGAAAAATGAACGAATCATTTTCGTAAAAAAAAGTTGTTTTTCCGGGTAATTTGTTAAACAATTAATTTTTTCATTAATTTGTTAATAACATTTTGGAATTATTATTATGTAAAATTAATCTTTTCAGTACCTTTAATATGCATGAGTTTTTTCAGATTTTTATACCATCGAGAAGTACCTGCAATTTTCTCTTACTTTTCTCGAACTTATGCGAAATGAGCGCGAAGCGACAGAACTACCTTAACCGATGCAGAAGATTACGCGTGTTCATTCGTCACGATCCGACGACTGTTTTCACTGCCTGCTCGTTTTCGACGCAATCACTTCGTCGCTCGCCGTCTCCATGCCGCCTTTAACTCCTTACTATTTGTACTGAGTGATCTTTTTTTTATGTTACCTGTAATCATCAGGGGACAACTCGCTACAGCAGCGGATGTCGCGAGGTTTAACATATTATACCTCGGAAGATTGGCACACGTAAAACACAAGGAATATGAGATTTAAAACTGTATGAACACCTCACCTTTACTAGAAAAAAAAAATAAATAAAAAATAAATACTGTTAGAAACGTAAGGCGTTGACGCCTTACGTTTCTAACAGTATTTATTTTTCAGTCAGATTCGATGATATTTTGTAAGTCTGGACCAGATATTAGGTTCTTATGACTCCTATAGCGACTTATTATGGCGTATTTTCTCTGTATATTGTCAATGTTTATTATTAAATATTCTTCAAATAATTTACGCATTGATCGTTTTATTCCTATAGTTATTCCTATAGTATAATTTTTTTTTTTTTTTTTCAATAAGCACAAAATGCGAATGGTTCTGCAATGGAAAGGAAAATCTTGTGGTATCAGCCCACGAAAGCTCTCCACGCATAATTTCCGTTCATTCGTGGCACGGGAAATGATGCTTGTCGTATTCTACGGGAAAAAGTACAAACGGTTGGTTTGAAACGGTCATTGACGGTTTATGCGGAATACTTATCGCATAGAGTCTTTCTAAGAAATTTTGTTTGTTATGCTCATCTCCATGCACCACCATAAGGTAGAGCGTTGTTTTTAATACTGAACCCCCCCGGTAGGCGTACCATTCTTAATCATTAAAAGTTGATGTAGTACTTTAATAATAGGTAGAGATTAGATTTTCGATTTTTACTTCAGAAGGAAAGACTGGTAACAAGAAATTAGAGGTGCATATTGACAAATTGGTTCCGTAGTGTAGCGGTTATCACGTCTGCTTTACACGCAGAAGGTCGCCAGTTCGATCCCGGCCGGAACCACAATTTTTGTTGTATTTAATTTTCGATTACGAAGTTGTTATTGAAGCTTTGGCTAAGACTGAAAATTGTAATGCGGTGCTTATCGATAAAATAGCATTATTCTAGTAGTATTCGCATTTTTTAAAAATTGTATAAAAGGGTTGGTAAACTATTTAGCAATTATTGGCCGCATTGTCGTACTGAATGCATCTCCGTGTCCCTACTTCTGGAAACAGAATGACAAGAGTAAAATAACTTAGCGATGTGATTTTATTCTTATAAAGGTTGTGAAGTCGAGCAAGAAACACGAATTGATTTTCGCGACGCGTATTCGTCCTCTTCGTGGTTGTACGATACATCGACGTACCGCACTTCCTTCGTCTCATTTGATTATATTGGTCATCTGGTCCTGGGGTGGGATCTCAATGACATCTTTCGTTAACGCTATGTTAATGCTATACAAAGGAAAAGGTACCAAAGCTCGGACGGTCAAGATCATTCCCAGAATACAGCAGTTATTAATTTGTCAAGAACACATTTTTTTCAAAAAGTAACTACGTTGAAGGAGCACCATGTGCTCGAATTGTATATACTATGAGTGCCTTAAACCGAATTTAACTTTTATCGAAGTTTAAGCTAGCGTACTTATAGAGATAAATCACAAACACTTTATTCCTTGTACAAGCGCACTAAAACGTTTGATTCATAATTGAAATATTGCGGGTTCGCGACCGCGACTTTATGCCATACTTTTGATCGTTGTTTTTGTTTTTGTTTTTTTATGTCACTTTCGATTTGGAAATCTCATTTTTCGACCGACAGGGACGTCATCCAGGGGGAATATTACCTCCCGTTTAAAAATCCAATTCGAAATCTTGAAAATTGAGATTTCCAAACAGGAAGTGACGTTTCCCGTAGATGTCGTCACTTCCAGTCGAAAAATGACATTTTTAATCCGAAATCAAGTTAATGGTACACAAAGTCAAGCATGGGTATACATGGAAACTGCGCTGCAAGTACGATTTATTTCTTGTTTGGTCTCGAGGACACGAATGCTTGATTGTTCAAGTTTAAGAAATAAGCGTGCGAATAAACATAAAATGTCAACCCTTCTTGTCTTGTATAAATACTTCTAATGCGGGTGACGGTGAGTTTGCGTTGGCGTTTATGCAATTGTTTTTCAAAGACAACATTTTTTAAAATTAATATCGCCACCGGACATACAGTAACGTCATACCGGAAATAAACCGTTCCCGATTCGAACATCTCACTTCCAGTTTGAAAATGAAATTTCCGAACCGGAAGTGACGTTTTTGCGGTACGACCTCGCAAACTGAGATTTTCAAGTTCATCGACAGACGATGGGAGGGGTCAGGGAACGAGAAAAGAGAGGGATCAACTTCACCAAAAGGGGTGGGGGATAACATACAAACAAAAAATCCACAGCTTTCCAAAATATATATAAAATACGATAGGATGGTTTGCCAGTGAGAACAAATTCGATAAAGGAAATGTTCTGGGATAAATAATCGAAGAATTTAAAGAACGGTAAGTAGTTCGACTATTTTACCGAGGGAAATTATTTCGCTAAGATGTCTCTCGGATTGACATCTGTACATTTAATCGTCAGTGTATTGCGTTACGTTATGTTGAAGAATAGTGCTGTTGCAGCTTCGAGTTGCATCTCTGCCGTAGCAGTGCAGTGGGCCGCGCGGGTGAGCGGGGTTGTGTGAACGAAAAAATCGATCGACCCTTGCATCGGCATATGCGATAACGACCGAGCTCTTCCGAAGCGGGGAAAACGAGGGTATAACCGGCGCAAAGCCAGGGTTGGTTTGCCCGTAGAAAAAAAACCTTCGTCGACAAAAAAAAAGGGAAGAAGAATAAGTGGAATAACGGGATGATTCAGGCCTCAATCATAATCCTGACTTTTGCGCAATTTTCTATCCGCAGGGCAATTACGTCGAAAAGCGCGTCCTAGAATTCAGTGCAAAATTATACGATGCGAAATATATAAGGGACAATTAACATATGAATACCAAAACTGTTAAGGTCCATTGGTATCTTCATTGTTGTTGTTGAAACTTGAGCCCTTTAATTGGTGCGAATTTACTGCTAGAATTTCAAGCTTACGCCACTACGATATGTTCTCATATAGATTGGACTTTCGAGCAGTAAAAGTTGCTATATTGCTTTTCAATGATACAACCACTTTCCAGTCAAACCAATAAGATACTTTAAATAATGAATCGATCAATATTGAAACTTTATTGATTACCGTAATATGATTATTAATTTGGGAAGCGCACGATTGGCGTAGGAACGAAACGAATTGGGCCGAACTGATCAAATGAGGCCTTTGAGTTAGTCGCGGAGGACTCTGATCATCTCAATGCGCTAATTAATGTCGAGATCCATGCGTGACTGTTGATGCTGAGCCCGGATCTACTGCTCCAGGCCTTTGATACACCCCGTCTACTCTGGTCGTAGTAGGTATAGTAGCATTAATTTTAAAAAATGGACCGGTGGAATGGCCGGTGTCTTTTTGTCTCTCGTTCCCGGAGGTGTCAGGGGCGTCACCCTTTCGCGATGTACTCTACTGTCAGCAAGCTCTCCACGGTCGTCGTTATCTTTTAATAAACAGCGGTCCATCTAAAAGTTCGATAAACAAGAGGATATGGATATAGATTGATAAAATTATAAATATCAAGCTTTTAACTGTATATATTATCGTTATAGATTCAATAGCTTATTAGTAAAATCATTAATTATGTTAAGTATAAAACCGATATCGCAGTAAATAATGTTAATTATCAATAAAAACGTTTAATAGCTGTATATTTCGATTTTAAACGATGGCACATATGACATATAAGTATATAAATAATATTTAAAGATTTGAGAAGTTTTAGATCATTTGAAATCGAAGGGGCCAGAAAAAAAAGGGTGAAAAATAATAGCCAGACTCGTTTTAAATGGGAGTACTCTCAGGACGAGGCACCTCGGAAACTCGTTTCTCATGCCGGCACTGTTACTGCGAGAGTGCAGGGGGGGTGGGGGGCGAATAGCCGAGAGCGGAGCAGCGCTCGCTCGACTCAGGCAGCCGGAACGGGAAAGAGAACCTCGTGTGCCGAGAGCACCGCGCAACGCCGCCACCACCTTATACTCGACGAGATTGTCTCGTCGAGTTTAGTTGGTGCTCGGCGAGCAGCCGGTGTGCTCGGTTAGCGCGATATTTTGTCTCATTACAATATTGTTTTACAAACACATTCGCAACCTGCGCTGCGTATTCCATTTCACAGTATTAACGACGAAACATCAGATATCATCAAGGTGCAGAGACTTTACGTATTTCTACAAAAAAAAAAAAGAACGTGGACAATAGACGGAAAAACAAAATAAAAATAAACTTTTTCTTTTCAATTAAATATTATTTTATCGATGGAGTAAAAAATGAAGTTTGTTCGTTCGGAGTTTCATTGAAGAGTTGTATGAGAATTATGCGTATCGATGCAAGCGAGCTGTGGAGGATCTGTGGAGGTCAGCCGGAATGGAATTGAGAAGTTCGCGGCGACGTTAAGATAGTCGGCGTCCTCGTCTTGATATATATATCTCTCTTTTTCCCTCCCCCCCCCTCCCTCTACCTCCCCCCCCCCCCCCTCACTAACACTCGCTCTCTATCACGTCAAAGTTGGATTAAACTAACCGAGAATTTTGTGCAAGTGTAACTCGTCGTTTCTTTCGAGACTATAATATAAAAAATACTTGGCGTCGAGAAGCTACCGCGTCGCTAGATATGCGCGTGAAGCTTTCGATGGACGAGACCAAATCACAAACAGCTTAAATTAATTATACAGTTATACACAACACGCGCACACAATTAATTATAGCGTCTGCAGTAGCGTAGAGATTTATTGATCGCGCCAAGAATGAACAAATTAATTGAACTTACTGACGCACGGAAGAGCGCACTTGAGAAATGATCGGATAATGATCGGTAATTTTTGTACGATTCTTTGGTGATTCGGTACAAGGGGGTATTTAACTGTATCTAATGCACCGTTGCGTTGGGTTTTTGTATTGTATGTACACACAGGCGCCGGTACATTTGCACGTGATTCGAGGTGGGCCAAGAATGACGAATGAGTGAGCTCCTCATGGAATATTAATGGGAAAATAGGAGGATACAATTTTAACAGAAAGTTTTCATCTACTTGTTACTACAAGCCCGTGGGATACTGCAAACAAAACTGATAAGTAAATTTGAAAATTCCGAGAACCGATGATCGTCGAATTAGTGCATCGAATAAATATCTAAGGACGGTTGAGGCATCGAGGAAATAAAAGAGAAAAGAGAAAAGAAAAAGAAAAAAAAATTCAGAGAAGAAAAAGGGCATCGCGCCAGATGGACGAGTCGAAAACACTAACGGAACGATGTCGACGCGAGCGTTGTGACAACAGTTAATTCGGCAATATTTTGTCGATTGAAAAGTAAACAAATAACTTGGACATTGAGAACGAAAAACGAAAAAGAGCACTTACCGTGCACTAATTCTGGTGATCGTCGTTGGTGCGGTTGTGCCGGTGGATTTATTCGTTGGATCGAGAGAAGATCCCTTGGTACCTGGCAACCTTCATCGGTCTCCTCATCTTCATGCTCGGTGTGCTGAAGCGGCGCTGGAAGCCTTCTAAGCGGTGAGAAATCGACTTTCCTTTAATTTTTATACTCTAGCATTTGTGCAAAGCTACTAAAGATTTCCTCTCCCATTTCTAACAGATCAATAATTAAACTGCACCAAATACACTTTCCCTCCTGATGATCTTACATAAAACAATTGAATATCATTAATATATAATAGTAAGATCTCGATCCAATAGGTCGAGAATAAATAATTCGGGATATTAAAAAAACAAATAATTAGTAGTGACACATGTCGTACGTTTGGATACATTAGCCTATATGGAACGGCAGGAAGAAAGTTATGCACCGTAGAGTGAGAACGACGTCGCGACACCTCCGCTGGTTGCGTCGCTAGGTTAGCCTCGTAGTTACAGCGCCAAAGAGCAAAGTTATGCGGAGGTGCGTCTAAGTTTAGACGACGTCGAGCTTCGGGCAAGCTTCGTCGCTCTACTCACGTTGCCTTCCTCTTCTCTTCATGCATCTTCTTCCAACGGATGCCTCTCTTTCTCTCTATTCCGTTGTCTTCTCGGCCCCCATTTTCTGTTCATTCAGTTAAAGGGATACAGTTAAAGGGAGTGTGTTGCAACCCCCCCGCCCCCGAAGCAATATCGAAGCAGAAGAACACGGGCGAGATCTCGTGAGTTAACAATCATTGCACTTTCCGGGAGCACCGTTCACCGGTGCTCCATTCACGAGCTTGACGAATAATTATTCGACTCAGAATTGTTTATCATTTTTTTAAACTCATCTGTTAATCCTTGAATTTTATTGAAATTAATTGGATGCATTGAATTTATATGCCGAAATCAATAATGCTTCATGAATAATGCAATGCAATACGTTCATACGGATGCCCAATCGGAAGGTTACATTCATGAGATCTATGATTGCACGCGGGGAGTAGAGCCGACTAGACGAGCATGGCCAATTAATATTATGTGCGCGCTCACAATTACTCGATCCTAAACGTAAATTAACCGTACATTCATTAATGCTCGAAGGCGAAGCCTGAAAAAACTCCACAGCCAGGTCGAGCATAACTTCTATATATTATAGTTGGTAAAGGGATTTTTTAAAATATATATTTCACTTAACAAAAATGGAACTACAGTTAAATTGGTTAATTAAAAATACTTGAGTGCACCGTAGCGTCTGGTTGTATTATACGTTTTTTTGTCCATTTGTCAACGAAGCAGCGAGAAATATGAGATGCAAGTAGCGGTGACAGTGTAGACATTCGTTTCCCGGTGAGGTACCGGGAGAGAATTTCGTTCCCGGTACTGTGCGTTCCTCTTTTATGTGGTCCAGCATTTTCTCTCCCGCACACACGCAAGTAAACAAACGCAGGTTCCAATCGCGCCTGATACGAAACCCTCAACAAATTCCATGCGTGTTGGCCAACCGGTAAAAAATCAGAACGCGCAACGAGAACGAGATACGAGCGGGTTGAAAGATGTCTTGGCCAAAGCATCAACAGCACCGTTTTATTATATTCACCTGTAAAAAGAGTTAAATACCACGAAGCTTGGTCAGGTGGTTCAGAGGATCTCCGGCTTTTCCTAATAACTCATGACTTTTGTAAAGTTATTAATTATCATTGGAATGTATCTTAGGCGTGCAGTTGAAACGTTCTTCGATGCAACGAATATCGTCGAATTTATATAAAGTAATGACTGTATTAAACAAAAGAAAAAAAAAATAGCCGATCACTTTGGCCGATTAGAGTACTAGCCTCGAGAACAAAGTATCGGGAGGTCTCGGGTTCGAATCCCGGTGCCGTAGTCTTGCTGGCAGAAAAATATTGTGACGCGACGTAACTCCCGGCATCTATCGCGCGATAGCCGATATATGTCAGTAGACGTCCAATGTTTACAGCCAATAATCGACGTGACGTAGCTCCGGCACCGTGAAGCAAACCTACAAGACCGACTGTTACTGACATCCAAAAGTACAGTTAACGTTCACTCATATTGAGAAACCCCCAAAGTCGTACGGTTCCCACTAAAGAAAAAATAGTAGGTCCCGCCGCTAATAACCATAGTAGTTGATTCGACGTTAAATAATAACAAATAAAAAAATAAATAAAAAACGAAAAATAATAAATATATATTTTTACAAGAAACTGAAAATTCCTCTCTCGTATGCGTCATTCGCTGTTGCACCTGCTGTAAGCTTCGCAGCAATTGCCCTTGCCCTTCCTTCGGCACCTGCTCCATTCGTGTTTTTTTGTCCCCTCTCGTCCGTCGTATCGTCACTCTCACTTTATCTCATCGTCTTCGTTCTTTTTCACGATGTACGTACAGTAGAGCATATCTCTTCCTCTTTCTGCTCGGTAGCACGCGTTATAACGCTCGTTTAAAATTCATAAGACTCGGTAACGTCGTTTATTTATCTCGCATGCTTCAACCGTCGCGAGGTATCGCAAGGTGTTCGAGCCTCGGGTTAATTGTTGTCGCGCTTATATGTTACAGGCGAGTTTATTATGCACACGTGAGGAACCGCGAGATGGATCGCGCTAACGCGCTTATAGCAGCTATACCCGATGCTCCCTCGTACTTTGCAGACTGATAAAATGCACACTGCCCTAACCGTAGATTAGACGAAACATTAATTTTACAGATAAATGTTACGAACGGAGAGCTCTGTAGCGTACGCGGAGCAATTAATTCGTGCGCGTTATGTCGCGTTCCCTGCGCTCCGCTCTTCCTCTTTGCGTAGAATATACAGAGGACAGGGCCATGCGTCACTTACACGATTTCTCTTTTTATTTCTATTTACCCCCATGTTCTACACGCACTCGTTCTAATTTAATCGAGCGTATAAACTCGAACCGCGGGCACATGACAGTTTGCGTTTAATTCACCGGCGTTAATATATCGCGGTTCGAGTTTGGAATTGGTGGGGGTGGACGTGTGTCTATGAGACGTTACAATTTCATTTCCTAATTCAATCAGTTTCCAGAGAATTGTGACTTGTGGAATAATCAAAGAGGAGCACAGATTAAAAAAAAAAATCATAGCTATACATTATATTCGGTGATTCCCACTTACAATTTTCATTAAATTTTTTTTTTTTTTTTTTTTACGATGTGAAGAAGAGAACAACGTACGTGAGAAAAATGTTCAAGTGTCATGTCTGATGCATCTGGATGATTGGATGCAGCTCTTGAGATACATGTGATAGGTACAGAAAATTTTAAAACGTTCCGTCCACCCTCGAATAACAAGTCCCTAAAAGTCAGGTTGTATATCTACATCGCGAGGGAATATGAGAAAGGAAAGCGTTTTCTAGCGGACCTCGGCAGCCATCAGGAAGTCGATGAATTATCTATAAACTTTATCGTACAGATAAAGTTGTCGTGATTATTTCGACAGCAGAGGCTTGGAAGCCTGTCTGGCTGGTCGACAAATTTTTTATTCGACGGGATACGTATTACTCTCGAAATAAACTTTAGCCCATGAGGGCGATAATCCATTCTGTTATTTATATATATAAATATAGTTTCCACCACTTCGCAGAGCTCGATTGTTTTTTTTTTCTTTCCTCTAATTTGTCGAGAAAATTTTCCACCCAGGTGTATTCTCCCACGACGAACAAAGTCTATGCCGTCAGGAGACAAGGAGAAAATACTTTCTCGGACGAGCGAACAGCCGGAAAACAATGTATACGCCCCGACGATCGTATACCACGAGAGAGAAGAATATAAGACACGTAGATACGTTGTTCTCAAAGTGCGGAGAGCCATGACCAAAGTCGCGATGTATATAATATCGTGGGAGAGTTGCTTCTCGGTCTCCGAAGAGAGAGGCGCATCGGTAGTTTCCTTTCAAAGTGAATAATAATTCGTCCGGGCATATAAGCAAGAGAACAGGCAAGCTGTATGTCGGACAGACAGGGGTGTCCTGCGAATAATAGACGCATGAGAGAACTAAAGCTTAGTGAGACACGCCTGGATAGAGCTCGCAACACACCCGCAAAACTCCCCTTTTCTTGTCCTCTTGGGCTACCTTACACCGCGACTTTCTCCGTCCTTTTTCCGTTCTTCGTCGTCGCCTCTCTCTTCCTCCGTCACTTTCCTTTATCTTTACTCAAGGCGGAACTAACAGCCCCTCAACGAGCCATTACGCATTCGGAGTCTCGCACAGTGCTCTTCCTTTACTTACACGCATGGCACTATTAACGGTCATGTCGAGGGTACGGGCTTTACAACGCTCATTCTTTTCAATATAAAACTTCCTCTTCCTCATATTAGTCGAAATAGTACATTACGATACTAGTGCGATAAAATTTTTTCTGACGAGTGTGAGTTTGCAGCACGAGCCGAAGGCGAGTGTTGCAATCAATCGTACGAAATTTTATTTCACAAGGTGCGAAAGAGGAGTTTTACGCGCGCGAAGCGTGCGTAAAACTGCACTTTACGCACCGAGTGAAATAAAATAAATGACAGTACAGGACAAAGGCAAGATTGCTTCAAGGTGATTTCAGCGAGAACCCTTTGCGACGATAAGCCCGCAATCTATTTTAAATTAGTACCCATCGTTATCATCAAGCCGGTATCAATGTTACCGGTTTGTTTGAGCTCTACTATCGACTTCAGGTGCGATTTGTATCGGTTATATGCATAAGAGAAAAAGACACACTAGGAATTTGGCGGCGAATTTAAAAAAAAAAAAAGCGAAGCGAGAGGGAAGGGATTTTTTTTTTTTTTTTTTTTTTTTAAGCGAGACCTCGTTTTGCCGGATGTGGTCGCTGCGATGTATAGTGTACGTGTGCATCCCTTGACACTCGAAGAGTAAACCGCTTCCGGCTACAAGAGACAATTGATCGACGATAATATGTAAAGGGGACGCGATCCTCTTAAAAATATGGGGGATTGAGAAGACCTAAAGGAAATACCGTCATATCATTTTTCCCGGCTGACTTCCCGGAGCACATAGACATACTAACAGGATAAGTGCTCCTTTATGTGGTGACCATGAACGGTCGTTGTATATATTTTTGTATAAAAAAAAAATTATTATTATTCTCGTGTTTGAAATTCTATGTCGCTCCTCGTGTGATTCGCGGCGAATAGTTCCAGAGGGAATTCTATCACGAATAATTTATCGATTCGGATAAATCTAAAGATTCTTTTTTTTGTTGTCTCAATGATTATGAAATTCTCTATCGAGGTATATTAATATATCGAGATGATTGTCTCCCTCCCTGCGTGCTATTTTAATTTATTTGTTTTGGTATATTTCAAAGGGTAGAACGATACCATAGGGCTTGTATCTCGTATATATTGTGGTAAAAAGCTATTCGTCATATCTCGGCTCATTCGTTTCGCAATATATCTATATTGATACGGTGCTATTCTTTTTAGGTGTATGTTTCTCATATCGTGTTCGGCGAGACGAACATTTCTCGTATCAATATTAAGGTGTGGATGAATGTATTTACAGTAGGATTCGGAATTTAACAGATGTCTTAACATTGACTTAACCACACATGCTGTGTGTGAAATTTCAGTGTGTGACATTTTTTATTGGCCGAGGCATTCTCGAGTTACAGGGATTTTGATTTTTCGCGTCTGATTTACACACACACATATACATACGTACATACACACATCCGGACATTTTTTGTAATGTGGTATTTCGATGTTTTGGAACATTCCAAACACGTTTTCAATAAAATCTCGACTTTTATTTTCACCATAACAAAGCTTTTTTTATGAGGAAGCAAAAATTTGTTACAAACTGTATAAGGGACCTATATATCGAGCAGCATTCCTTGCTGACGGAGCTTTATCTATGAAAGAAAGTATTAACCTCTGGAGATACAATTTGGGTGACTCGTCGGTACGGGCGCAGCGATCTCGACTTATATACGTCGGCATAGACGTGGCGATCCGACGTATAATATGAAGAGAGTATGAGGATGAAAAAGCAATAGCCGCTGGAAACATATGTTCGTTGAGGGATGACTGCCGTTCGCACACCGTACGTCATAGTCAGTGGCGCATGGAGAAACGCGTGCGGTTCAATGTAAAACGTTGACAGTTTGATGAGCGACGAAGGACTGCCGCGAGCACTCGTTAAGCCACTAGTTAATAAACGGTACTGGTATATTCTATCTGGTGGTTGTTTCACCACCAGCCTGTGATATTCGAAACGATGATGTTTAATTAAACGACTGTTATGGGCCATTTCATCGGAGACATTACAAAATGCGATATCCTCAACGACTATCTCCGAAGCTGCACTGCAAAGGACTGCGGATTCACGTTGCGCACTTTCGGGGACGCTAAAGTCCTCAAACAATTGATGCAATTGGAGATGCGATCGAGTGATGTAAAAAAAAAAATTAATTCCTCATGTCACTTATCCATTAGACCAAAGATGTGAGCTTAATTCTTTAAAGAATTTGACAATGCATTTTGTTAAAGTACGCTCTTGTTCGTCGATTCACAAAGGTTCTGGTATTATACAATAAACGGAGTTACTGCGTCTTCACTGAGGGAGAGATTAAAGCAATGATGCTCTCTCGTGACGAGAAACATCGTATCATGGTTATTACTATATGAGCTTGTTAGGATAACATTAGGGTGTACTTGCGGCGTGTGCCCACCTTCCTTCGGAACTCGATCTCGACGTTCCATTGGGTATTGCCTCATGCAGAATTCAACGATCTTGTTACAGAACTGCGCGACGCGAACGGCGGATTTCGCAGCTCATTTAACTGGCTGGGAAACAGCTACATGTAGGGTAAAATAAAAATTACTCATTCAAAAAAAGTTAATGTAATTCTTGAAAATAAAGAGTTTCCGTAATTTCCATATTCCGAAAAATCGCATCTGCAAGACGGTAAGTATACTAAAGGTACTGAGAAGATTAATTTTGCATAATAATAATTGCGAAATATTATTATCAAATTCAAAACAAAAAATTAATTGGTTAACAAATTCCCCGGCAACAAAACTTTTTTTTTTATGAAAATGATTTGTTTATTTTTCTGAATACGTATGAATTTTTTCACATTTTTAAGTAATCGTTGAATGTTGTTCTATAAAAAAAAATAAAAATTAACGATTACTTAAAAATCTGCAAAAATTCATACGTATTCAGAAAAATAAACGAAGCATTTTCATTGAAAAAAAGTTTTGTTGCCGGGTAATTTGTTAACCAATTAATTTTTAGATGAATTCGTTAATAAAATTTTGCAATTATTATTATGCAAAATTAATCTTCTCAGTACCTTTAGTATACATGATTCTTTTCAGATTTTTACACCATCAAGAAGTACTTGCAATTTT